>JARPSG010000001.1:4030000-4042500 GCA_029955605.1 Quercus engelmannii | reverse complement strand
AAGCTTTCATGCACACACGCCGACATTTGATTCTGGTCAAAATTCTTGATCAGTCGGACCTAGGGGCTTTTTCGTATATAAATAACTCGATTTTTTTTCCTCTCTCTCTCTCTCTCTCTCTCTTTCTAAAGAATTTTGTTTTTGTTTCCTAGAACTCATAATGTGCAATCTACAAGTTTTCATGCACACATGCCAAAATTTGATTCAGGTGAAAATTCTTGACGAGTCTGACCTTGGGGCATTTTCGTGCAAAATTGATACGAGTTTTTTTTATTTATTTAATTTTCCATTAGTTTCTTAGACCTCTATATATGCTATGTACAAGTTTTTTTTTTTTTTTTTTTTTTAAAAAAAAACACCGATATTGGATTCAGGTCAATATTCTAGACCAATCTAACCGAGGGGCATTTTCATGCAAAATTGATACTATTTTTTTCATTTCTTTTCTTTCTAAAGAATTTTGCATTTGTTACTTGGACCACTTTATGTGCAATCTACATGTTTTATTGCACACATGCCAAAATTTGATTCAGGTGAAAATTCTTGACGAGTCTGACCTTGGGGCATTTTCGTACAAAATTGAAACGAGTTTTTTTTTTTTTTTTTAAATTTTCCGTTAGTTTCTTGGACCTCTATATATGCTACGTACAAGTTTTTTTTTTTTTTTTAAAAAAAAAACGATATTGGACTAAGGTCAATATTCTAGACCAATCTACCGAGGGGCATTTTCATACAAAATTGATACGATTTTTTTCGTTTCTTTTCTTTCTAAAGAATTTTGCATTTGTTACTTGGACCACTTTATGTGCTATCTACAAGTTTTCATGCACACGTGGCGACGTTTGATTCAAGTCAAAATTCTTGACCAGTCTGACCTTGGGACATTTTCGTACAAAAAATACTCTAGTTTTTTTTTTTTCCTAAAATATTTTCTATTTTTTTCTTGGACCTCTATATATGCTATTTACATGTTTTCATGCAAAAACGCCGATATTGGATTAAGGTCAAAATTCTTGGCCAGTCAGACCTAGGGGCATATTCATACAAAAATTACTCGAGTTTTTTTTTTTTTTTTCTTCGACCTCTATATATGCTATCTACAAGTTTTCATGCAAAAACGCAGATTTTGGATTCACGTCAAAATTCTTGACCAATCTGACCCTAGGGCATTTTCGTACAAAATTGATACGAGTTTTTTTTTTTTTTTTCAATTTTTTTCTTTGCCTTTTAAAGAATTTTGCATTTGTTTCTTGGACCTCTTAATGTGCTATCTACAAGCTTTCATGCACACACGCCGACATTTGATTCTGGTCAAAATTCTTCATCAGTCGGACCTAGGGGCTTTTTCGTATATAAATAACTCGATTTTTTTTCCTCTCTCTCTCTCTCTCTCTCTCTTTCTAAAGAATTTTGTTTTTGTTTCCTAGAACTCATAATGTGCAATCTACAAGTTTTCATGCACACATGCCAAAATTTGATTCAGGTGAAAATTCTTGACGAGTCTGACCTTGGGGCATTTTCGTGCAAAATTGATACGAGTTTTTTTTATTTATTTAATTTTCCATTAGTTTCTTAGACCTCTATATATGCTATGTACAAGTTTTTTTTTTTTTTTTTTTTTTAAAAAAAACACCGATATTGGATTCAGGTCAATATTCTAGACCAATCTAACCGTGGGGCATTTTCATGCAAAATTGATACTATTTTTTTCATTTCTTTTCTTTCTAAAGAATTTTGCATTTGTTACTTGGACCACTTTATGTGCAATCTACATGTTTTATTGCACACATGCCAAAATTTGATTCAGGTGAAAATTCTTGACGAGTCTGACCTTGGGGCATTTTCGTACAAAATTGAAACGAGTTTTTTTTTTTTTTTTTTAATTTTCCGTTAGTTTCTTGGACCTCTATATATGCTACGTACAAGTTTTTTTTTTTTTTTTTTAAAAAAACCGATATTGGACTAAGGTCAATATTCTAGACCAATCTACCGAGGGGCATTTTCATACAAAATTGATACGATTTTTTTCGTTTCTTTTCTTTCTAAAGAATTTTGCATTTGTTACTTGGACCACTTTATGTGCTATCTACAAGTTTTCATGCACACGTGGCGACGTTTGATTCAAGTCAAAATTCTTGACCAGTCTGACCTTGGGACATTTTCGTACAAAAAATACTCTAGTTTTTTTTTTTTCCTAAAATATTTTCTATTTTTTTCTTGGACCTCTATATATGCTATTTACATGTTTTCATGCAAAAACGCCGATATTGGATTAAGGTCAAAATTCTTGGCCAGTCAGACCTAGGGGCATATTCATACAAAAATTACTCGAGTTTTTTTTTTTTTTTTCTTCGACCTCTATATATGCTATCTACAAGTTTTCATGCAAAAACGCAGATTTTGGATTCACGTCAAAATTCTTGACCAATCTGACCCTAGGGCATTTTCGTACAAAATTGATACGAGTTTTTTTTTTTTTTTTCAATTTTTTTCTTTGCCTTTTAAAGAATTTTGCATTTGTTTCTTGGACCTCTTAATGTGCTATCTACAAGCTTTCATGCACACACGCCGACATTTGATTCTGGTCAAAATTCTTCATCAGTCGGACCTAGGGGCTTTTTCGTATATAAATAACTCGATTTTTTTTCCTCTCTCTCTCTCTCTCTCTCTCTTTCTAAAGAATTTTGTTTTTGTTTCCTAGAACTCATAATGTGCAATCTACAAGTTTTCATGCACACATGCCAAAATTTGATTCTGGTGAAAATTCTTGACGAGTCTGACCTTGGGGCATTTTCGTGCAAAATTGATACGAGTTTTTTTTATTTATTTAATTTTCCATTAGTTTCTTAGACCTCTATATATGCTATGTACAAGTTTTTTTTTTTTTTTTTTTTTTTAAAAAAACACCGATATTGGATTCAGGTCAATATTCTAGACCAATCTAACCGTGGGGCATTTTCATGCAAAATTGATACTATTTTTTTCATTTCTTTTCTTTCTAAAGAATTTTGCATTTGTTACTTGGACCACTTTATGTGCAATCTACATGTTTTATTGCACACATGCCAAAATTTAATTCAGGTGAAAATTCTTGACGAGTCTGACCTTGGGGCATTTTCGTACAAAATTGAAACGAGTTTTTTTTTTTTTTTTTTAATTTTCCGTTAGTTTCTTGGACCTCTATATATGCTACGTACAAGTTTTTTTTTTTTTTTTTTAAAAAAACCGATATTGGACTAAGGTCAATATTCTAGACCAATCTACCGAGGGGCATTTTCATACAAAATTGATACGATTTTTTTCGTTTCTTTTCTTTCTAAAGAATTTTGCATTTGTTACTTGGACCACTTTATGTGCTATCTACAAGTTTTCATGCACACGTGGCGACGTTTGATTCAAGTCAAAATTCTTGACCAGTCTGACCTTGGGACATTTTCGTACAAAAAATACTCTAGTTTTTTTTTTTTCCTAAAATATTTTCTATTTTTTTCTTGGACCTCTATATATGCTATTTACATGTTTTCATGCAAAAACGCCGATATTGGATTAAGGTCAAAATTCTTGGCCAGTCAGACCTAGGGGCATATTCATACAAAAATTACTCGAGTTTTTTTTTTTTTTTTCTTCGACCTCTATATATGCTATCTACAAGTTTTCATGCAAAAACGCAGATTTTGGATTCACGTCAAAATTCTTGACCAATCTGACCCTAGGGCATTTTCGTACAAAATTGATACGAGTTTTTTTTTTTTTTTTTCAATTTTTTTCTTTGCCTTTTAAAGAATTTTGCATTTGTTTCTTGGACCTCTTAATGTGCTATCTACAAGCTTTCATGCACACACGCCGACATTTGATTCTGGTCAAAATTCTTGATCAGTCGGACCTAGGGGCTTTTTCGTATATAAATAACTCGATTTTTTTTCCTCTCTCTCTCTCTCTCTCTCTTTCTAAAGAATTTTGTTTTTGTTTCCTAGAACTCATAATGTGCAATCTACAAGTTTTCATGCACACATGCCAAAATTTGATTCAGGTGAAAATTCTTGACGAGTCTGACCTTGTGGCATTTTCGTACAAAATTGATACGAGTTTTTTTTTTTTTTTCAATTTTTTTCTTTGCCTTTTAAAGAATTTTGCATTTGTTTCTTGGACCTCTTAATGTGCTATCTACAAGCTTTCATGCACACACGCCGACATTTGATTCTGGTCAAAATTCTTGATCAGTCGGACCTAGGGGCTTTTTCGTATATAAATAACTCGATTTTTTTCCTCTTTCTCTCTCGATCTCTCTTTCTAAAGAATTTTGTTTTTGTTTCCTAGAACTCATAATGTGCAATCTACAAGTTTTCATGCACACATGCCAAAATTTGATTCAGGTGAAAATTCTTGACGAGTCTGACCTTGGGGCATTTTCGTACAAAATTGATACGAGTTTTTTTTTTTTTTTTCAATTTTTTTCTTTGCCTTTTAAAGAATTTTGCATTTTTTTCTTGGACCTCTTAATGTGCTATCTACAAGCTTTCATGCACACACGCCGACATTTGATTTTGGTCAAAATTCTTGATCAGTCGGACCTAGGGGCTTTTTCGTATGTAAATAACTCGATTTTTTTTCCTCTCTCTCTCTCTCTCTCTCTCTTTCTAAAGAATTTTGTTTTTGTTTCCTAGAACTTATAATGTGCAATCTACAAGTTTTCATGCACACATGCCAAAATTTGATTCAGGTGAAAATTCTTGACGAGTCTGACCTTGGGGCATTTTCGTGCAAAATTGATACGAGTTTTTTTTATTTATTTAATTTTCCATTAGTTTCTTAGACCTCTATATATGCTATGTACAAGTTTTTTTTTTTTTTTTTTAAAAAAAAAAACACCGATATTGGATTCAGGTCAATATTCTAGACCAATCTAACCGAGGGGCATTTTCATGCAAAATTGATACTATTTTTTTCATTTCTTTTCTTTCTAAAGAATTTTGCATTTGTTACTTGGACCACTTTATGTGCAATCTACATGTTTTATTGCACACATGCCAAAATTTGATTCAGGTGAAAATTCTTGACGAGTCTGACCTTGGGGCATTTTCGTACAAAATTGAAACGAGTTTTTTTTTTTTTTTTTAATTTTCCGTTAGTTTCTTGGACCTCTATATATGCTACGTACAAGTTTTTTTTTTTTTTTTTAAAAAAAACCGATATTGGACTAAGGTCAATATTCTAGACCAATCTACCGAGGGGCATTTTCATACAAAATTGATACGATTTTTTTCGTTTCTTTTCTTTCTAAAGAATTTTGCATTTGTTACTTGGACCACTTTATGTGCTATCTACAAGTTTTCATGCACACGTGGCGACGTTTGATTCAAGTCAAAATTCTTGACCAGTCTGACCTTGGGACATTTTCGTACAAAAAATACTCTAGTTTTTTTTTTTCCCTAAAATATTTTCTATTTTTTTCTTGGACCTCTATATATGCTATTTACATGTTTTCATGCAAAAACGCCGATATTGGATTAAGGTCAAAATTCTTGGCCAGTCAGACCTAGGGGCATATTCATACAAAAATTACTCGAGTTTTTTTTTTTTTTTCTTCGACCTCTATATATGCTATCTACAAGTTTTCATGCAAAAACGCAGATTTTGGATTCACGTCAAAATTCTTGACCAATCTGACCCTAGGGCATTTTCGTACAAAATTGATACGAGTTTTTTTTTTTTTTTTTTCAATTTTTTTCTTTGCCTTTTAAAGAATTTTGCATTTGTTTCTTGGACCTCTTAATGTGCTATCTACAAGCTTTCATGCACACACGCCGACATTTGATTCTGGTCAAAATTCTTGATCAGTCGGACCTAGGGGCTTTTTCGTATATAAATAACTCGATTTTTTTCCTCTTTCTCTCTCGATCTCTCTTTCTAAAGAATTTTGTTTTTGTTTCCTAGAACTCATAATGTGCAATCTACAAGTTTTCATGCACACATGCCAAAATTTGATTCAGGTGAAAATTCTTGACGAGTCTGACCTTGGGGCATTTTCGTACAAAATTGATACGAGTTTTTTTTTTTTTTTTCAATTTTTTTCTTTGCCTTTTAAAGAATTTTGCATTTGTTTCTTGGACCTCTTAATGTGCTATCTACAAGCTTTCATGCACACACGCCGACATTTGATTCTGGTCAAAATTCTTGATCAGTCGGACCTAGGGGCTTTTTCGTATATAAATAACTCGATTTTTTTCCTCTTTCTCTCTCGATCTCTCTTTCTAAAGAATTTTGTTTTTGTTTCCTAGAACTCATAATGTGCAATCTACAAGTTTTCATGCACACATGCCAAAATTTGATTCAGGTGAAAATTCTTGACGAGTCTGACCTTAGGGCATTTTCGTACAAAATTGATACGAGTTTTTTTTTTTTTTTTCAATTTTTTTCTTTGCCTTTTAAAGAATTTTGCATTTGTTTCTTGGACCTCTTAATGTGCTATCTACAAGCTTTCATGCACACACGCCGACATTTGATTCTGGTCAAAATTCTTCATCAGTCGGACCTAGGGGCTTTTTCGTATATAAATAACTCGATTTTTTTTCCTCTCTCTCTCTCTCTCTCTCTCTTTCTAAAGAATTTTGTTTTTGTTTCCTAGAACTCATAATGTGCAATCTACAAGTTTTCATGCACACATGCCAAAATTTGATTCAGGTGAAAATTCTTGACGAGTCTGACCTTGGGGCATTTTCGTGCAAAATTGATACGAGTTTTTTTTATTTATTTAATTTTCCATTAGTTTCTTAGACCTCTATATATGCTATGTACAAGTTTTTTTTTTTTTTTTTTTTTTTTAAAAAACACCGATATTGGATTCAGGTCAATATTCTAGACCAATCTAACCGTGGGGCATTTTCATGCAAAATTGATACTATTTTTTTCATTTCTTTTCTTTCTAAAGAATTTTGCATTTGTTACTTGGACCACTTTATGTGCAATCTACATGTTTTATTGCACACATGCCAAAATTTAATTCAGGTGAAAATTCTTGACGAGTCTGACCTTGGGGCATTTTCGTACAAAATTGAAACGAGTTTTTTTTTTTTTTTTTTAATTTTCCGTTAGTTTCTTGGACCTCTATATATGCTACGTACAAGTTTTTTTTTTTTTTTTTTAAAAAAACCGATATTGGACTAAGGTCAATATTCTAGACCAATCTACCGAGGGGCATTTTCATACAAAATTGATACGATTTTTTTCGTTTCTTTTCTTTCTAAAGAGTTTTGCATTTGTTACTTGGACCACTTTATGTGCTATCTACAAGTTTTCATGCACACGTGGCGACGTTTGATTCAAGTCAAAATTCTTGACCAGTCTGACCTTGGGACATTTTCGTACAAAAAATACTCTAGTTTTTTTTTTTTCCTAAAATATTTTCTATTTTTTTCTTGGACCTCTATATATGCTATTTACATGTTTTCATGCAAAAACGCCGATATTGGATTAAGGTCAAAATTCTTGGCCAGTCAGACCTAGGGGCATATTCATACAAAAATTACTCGAGTTTTTTTTTTTTTTTTCTTCGACCTCTATATATGCTATCTACAAGTTTTCATGCAAAAACGCAGATTTTGGATTCACGTCAAAATTCTTGACCAATCTGACCCTAGGGCATTTTCGTACAAAATTGATACGAGTTTTTTTTTTTTTTTTTCAATTTTTTTCTTTGCCTTTTAAAGAATTTTGCATTTGTTTCTTGGACCTCTTAATGTGCTATCTACAAGCTTTCATGCACACACGCCGACATTTGATTCTGGTCAAAATTCTTGATCAGTCGGACCTAGGGGCTTTTTCGTATATAAATAACTCGATTTTTTTTCCTCTCTCTCTCTCTCTCTCTCTTTCTAAAGAATTTTGTTTTTGTTTCCTAGAACTCATAATGTGCAATCTACAAGTTTTCATGCACACATGCCAAAATTTGATTCAGGTGAAAATTCTTGACGAGTCTGACCTTGTGGCATTTTCGTACAAAATTGATACGAGTTTTTTTTTTTTTTTCAATTTTTTTCTTTGCCTTTTAAAGAATTTTGCATTTGTTTCTTGGACCTCTTAATGTGCTATCTACAAGCTTTCATGCACACACGCCGACATTTGATTCTGGTCAAAATTCTTGATCAGTCGGACCTAGGGGCTTTTTCGTATATAAATAACTCGATTTTTTTCCTCTTTCTCTCTCGATCTCTCTTTCTAAAGAATTTTGTTTTTGTTTCCTAGAACTCATAATGTGCAATCTACAAGTTTTCATGCACACATGCCAAAATTTGATTCAGGTGAAAATTCTTGACGAGTCTGACCTTGGGGCATTTTCGTACAAAATTGATACGAGTTTTTTTTTTTTTTTTCAATTTTTTTCTTTGCCTTTTAAAGAATTTTGCATTTTTTTCTTGGACCTCTTAATGTGCTATCTACAAGCTTTCATGCACACACGCCGACATTTGATTTTGGTCAAAATTCTTGATCAGTCGGACCTAGGGGCTTTTTCGTATATAAATAACTCGATTTTTTTTCCTCTCTCTCTCTCTCTCTCTCTCTTTCTAAAGAATTTTGTTTTTGTTTCCTAGAACTTATAATGTGCAATCTACAAGTTTTCATGCACACATGCCAAAATTTGATTCAGGTGAAAATTCTTGACGAGTCTGACCTTGGGGCATTTTCGTGCAAAATTGATACGAGTTTTTTTTATTTATTTAATTTTCCATTAGTTTCTTAGACCTCTATATATGCTATGTACAAGTTTTTTTTTTTTTTTTTTTAAAAAAAAAAACACCGATATTGGATTCAGGTCAATATTCTAGACCAATCTAACCGAGGGGCATTTTCATGCAAAATTGATACTATTTTTTTCATTTCTTTTCTTTCTAAAGAATTTTGCATTTGTTACTTGGACCACTTTATGTGCAATCTACATGTTTTATTGCACACATGCCAAAATTTGATTCAGGTGAAAATTCTTGACGAGTCTGACCTTGGGGCATTTTCGTACAAAATTGAAACGAGTTTTTTTTTTTTTTTTTAATTTTCCGTTAGTTTCTTGGACCTCTATATATGCTACGTACAAGTTTTTTTTTTTTTTTTTAAAAAAAACCGATATTGGACTAAGGTCAATATTCTAGACCAATCTACCGAGGGGCATTTTCATACAAAATTGATACGATTTTTTTCGTTTCTTTTCTTTCTAAAGAATTTTGCATTTGTTACTTGGACCACTTTATGTGCTATCTACAAGTTTTCATGCACACGTGGCGACGTTTGATTCAAGTCAAAATTCTTGACCAGTCTGACCTTGGGACATTTTCGTACAAAAAATACTCTAGTTTTTTTTTTTCCCTAAAATATTTTCTATTTTTTTCTTGGACCTCTATATATGCTATTTACATGTTTTCATGCAAAAACGCCGATATTGGATTAAGGTCAAAATTCTTGGCCAGTCAGACCTAGGGGCATATTCATACAAAAATTACTCGAGTTTTTTTTTTTTTTTCTTCGACCTCTATATATGCTATCTACAAGTTTTCATGCAAAAACGCAGATTTTGGATTCACGTCAAAATTCTTGACCAATCTGACCCTAGGGCATTTTCGTACAAAATTGATACGAGTTTTTTTTTTTTTTTTTTCAATTTTTTTCTTTGCCTTTTAAAGAATTTTGCATTTGTTTCTTGGACCTCTTAATGTGCTATCTACAAGCTTTCATGCACACACGCCGACATTTGATTCTGGTCAAAATTCTTGATCAGTCGGACCTAGGGGCTTTTTCGTATATAAATAACTCGATTTTTTTCCTCTTTCTCTCTCGATCTCTCTTTCTAAAGAATTTTGTTTTTGTTTCCTAGAACTCATAATGTGCAATCTACAAGTTTTCATGCACACATGCCAAAATTTGATTCAGGTGAAAATTCTTGACGAGTCTGACCTTGGGGCATTTTCGTACAAAATTGATACGAGTTTTTTTTTTTTTTTTCAATTTTTTTCTTTGCCTTTTAAAGAATTTTGCATTTGTTTCTTGGACCTCTTAATGTGCTATCTACAAGCTTTCATGCACACACGCCGACATTTGATTCTGGTCAAAATTCTTGATCAGTCGGACCTAGGGGCTTTTTCGTATATAAATAACTCGATTTTTTTCCTCTTTCTCTCTCGATCTCTCTTTCTAAAGAATTTTGTTTTTGTTTCCTAGAACTCATAATGTGCAATCTACAAGTTTTCATGCACACATGCCAAAATTTGATTCAGGTGAAAATTCTTGACGAGTCTGACCTTAGGGCATTTTCGTACAAAATTGATACGAGTTTTTTTTTTTTTTTTCAATTTTTTTCTTTGCCTTTTAAAGAATTTTGCATTTGTTTCTTGGACCTCTTAATGTGCTATCTACAAGCTTTCATGCACACACGCCGACATTTGATTCTGGTCAAAATTCTTCATCAGTCGGACCTAGGGGCTTTTTCGTATATAAATAACTCGATTTTTTTTCCTCTCTCTCTCTCTCTCTCTCTCTTTCTAAAGAATTTTGTTTTTGTTTCCTAGAACTCATAATGTGCAATCTACAAGTTTTCATGCACACATGCCAAAATTTGATTCAGGTGAAAATTCTTGACGAGTCTGACCTTGGGGCATTTTCGTACAAAATTGATACGAGTTTTTTTTTTTTTTCAATTTTTTTCTTTGCCTTTTAAAGAATTTTGCATTTGTTTCTTGGACCTCTTAATGTGCTATCTACAAGCTTTCATGCACACACGCCGACATTTGATTCTGGTCAAAATTCTTGATCAGTCGGACCTAGGGGCTTTTTCGTATATAAATAACTCGATTTTTTTCCTCTTTCTCTCTCGATCTCTCTTTCTAAAGAATTTTGTTTTTGTTTCCTAGAACTCATAATGTGCAATCTACAAGTTTTCATGCACACATGCCAAAATTTGATTCAGGTGAAAATTCTTGACGAGTCTGACCTTAGGGCATTTTCGTACAAAATTGATACGATTTTTTTTTTTTTTTTTCAATTTTTTTCTTTGCCTTTTAAAGAATTTTGCATTTGTTTCTTGGACCTCTTAATGTGCTATCTACAAGCTTTCATGCACACACGCCGACATTTGATTCTGGTCAAAATTCTTCATCAGTCGGACCTAGGGGCTTTTTCGTATATAAATAACTCGATTTTTTTTCCTCTCTCTCTCTCTCTCTCTCTCTTTCTAAAGAATTTTGTTTTTGTTTCCTAGAACTCATAATGTGCAATCTACAAGTTTTCATGCACACATGCCAAAATTTGATTCAGGTGAAAATTCTTGACGAGTCTGACCTTGGGGCATTTTCGTGCAAAATTGATACGAGTTTTTTTTATTTATTTAATTTTCCATTAGTTTTTTTATGCTATGTACAAGTTTTTTTTTTTTTTTTTTTTTAAAAAAAAACACCGATATTGGATTCAGGTCAATATTCTAGACCAATCTAACCGAGGGGCATTTTCATGCAAAATTGATACTATTTTTTTCATTTCTTTTCTTTCTAAAGAATTTTGCATTTGTTACTTGGACCACTTTATGTGCAATCTACATGTTTTATTGCACACATGCCAAAATTTGATTCAGGTGAAAATTCTTGACGAGTCTGACCTTGGGGCATTTTCGTACAAAATTGAAACGAGTTTTTTTTTTTTTTTTAATTTTCCGTTAGTTTCTTGGACCTCTATATATGCTACGTACAAGTTTTTTTTTTTTTTTAAAAAAAAAACCGATATTGGACTAAGGTCAATATTCTAGACCAATCTACCGAGGGGCCTTTTCATACAAAATTGATACGATTTTCTTCGTTTCTTTTCTTTCTAAAGAATTTTGCATTTGTTACTTGGACCACTTTATGTGCTATCTACAAGTTTTCACGCACACGTGGCGACGTTTGATTCAAGTCAAAATTCTTGACCAGTCTGACCTTGGGACATTTTCGTACAAAAAATACTCTAGTTTTTTTTTTTTCCTAAAATATTTTCTATTTTTTTCTTGGACCTCTATATATGCTATTTACATGTTTTCATGCAAAAACGCCGATATTGGTTTAAGGTCAAAATTCTTGGCCAGTCAGACCTAGGGGCATATTCATACAAAAATTACTCGAGTTTTTTTTTTTTTTCTTCGACCTCTATATATGCTATCTACAAGTTTTCATGCAAAAACGCAGATTTTGGATTCACGTCAAAATTCTTGACCAATCTGACCCTAGGGCATTTTCGTACAAAATTGATACGAGTTTTTTTTTTTTTTTTTCAATTTTTTTCTTTGCCTTTTAAAGAATTTTGCATTTGTTTCTTGGACCTCTTAATGTGCTATCTACAAGCTTTCATGCACACACGCCGACATTTGATTCTGGTCAAAATTCTTCATCAGTCGGACCTAGGGGCTTTTTCGTATATAAATAACTCGATTTTTTTCCTCTCTCTCTCTCTCTCTCTCTCTCTCTCTCTCTCTTTCTAAAGAATTTTGTTTT
>JARPSG010000001.1:1467500-1502500 GCA_029955605.1 Quercus engelmannii | reverse complement strand
CTTGCAGGTAGTACATTAACAGGTCTAGGAAAGAAATGCAATATTCTTCAGAGAAAAAAAACCAAAAAAAAAAAAAAAAAAAACTCGTATCAATTTTGTACGAAAACGCCCCAGGGTTAGATTGGTTAAGAATTTTGACCCGAATCAAATGTCGGCGTATGTGCATGACAACTTGCAGGTAGTACATTAACAGGTCCAGGAAAGAAATGCAATATTCTTCAGAGAAAAAAACAGAAAAAAAAAAAAAAAAAAAAAAAAAAAAAAAAAAAAAAAAAACTCGTATCAATTTTGTACGAAAATGCCCCAGGGTTAGATTGGTTAAGAATTTTGACCCAAATCAAATGTCGGCGTGTGTGCATGACAACTTGCAGGTAGTACATTAACAGGTCCAGGAAAGAAATGCAATATTCTTCAGAGAAAAAAACAGAAAAAAAAAAAAAAAAAAAAAAAAAAAAAAAAAAAAAAACTCGTATCAATTTTGTACGAAAATGCCCCAGGGTAAGATTGGTTAAGAATTTTGACCCAAATCAAATGTCGGCGTGTGTGCATGACAACTTGCAGGTAGTACATTAACAGATCCAGGAAAGAAATGCAATATTCTTCCAAAAAAAAAAAAAAAAACTCGTATCAATTTTGTACGAAAATGCCCCAGGGTTAGATTGGTTAAGAATTTTGACCCAAATCAAATGTCGGCGTATGTGCATGACAACTTGCAGGTAGTACATTAACAGGTCTAGGAAAGAAATGCAATATTCTTCAGAGAAAAAAAACCAAAAAAAAAAAAAAAAAAACTCGTATCAATTTTGTACGAAAATGCCCCAGGGTTAGATTGGTTAAGAATTTTGACCCAAATCAAATGTCGGCGTGTGTGCATGACAACTTGCAGGTAGTACATTAACAGGTCCAGGAAAGAAATGCAATATTCTTCCAAAAAAAAAAAAAAAAAACTCGTATCAATTTTGTACGAAAATGCTCCAGGGATAGATTGGTTAAGAATTTTGAGCCGAATCAAATGTCGGCGTATGTGCATGACAACTTGCAGGTAGTACATTAACAGGTCTAGGAAAGAAATGCAATATTCTTCAGAGAAAAAAAACCAAAAAAAAAAAAAAAAAAACTCGTATCAATTTTGTACGAAAACGCCCCAGGGATAGATTGGTTAAGAATTTTGACCTGAATCAAATGTCGGCGCGTGTGCATGACAACTTGTAGATAGTAAATTAACATGCCCAGGAAAGAAATGTAATACCATTAAAAAAAAAAAAAAAAAAAAAAAAAAAAAAAAAACTCGTATCAATTTTGTACGAAAATGCTCCAGGGATAGATTGGTTAAGAATTTTGAGCCGAATCAAATGTCGGCGTATGTGCATGACAACTTGCAGGTAGTACATTAACAGGTCTAGGAAAGAAATGCAATATTCTTCAGAGAAAAAAAACCAAAAAAAAAAAAAAAAAAAACTCGTATCAATTTTGTACGAAAACGCCCCAGGGTTAGATTGGTTAAGAATTTTGACCCGAATCAAATGTCGGCGTATGTGCATGACAACTTGCAGGTAGTACATTAACAGGTCCAGGAAAGAAATGCAATATTCTTCAGAGAAAAAAACAGAAAAAAAAAAAAAAAAAAAAAAAAAAAAAAAAAAAAAAACTCGTATCAATTTTGTACGAAAATGCCCCAGGGTTAGATTGGTTAAGAATTTTGACCCAAATCAAATGTCGGCGTGTGTGCATGACAACTTGCAGGTAGTACATTAACAGGTCCAGGAAAGAAATGCAATATTCTTCAGAGAAAAAAACAGAAAAAAAAAAAAAAAAAAAAAAAAAAAAAAAAAACTCGTATCAATTTTGTACGAAAATGCCCCAGGGTAAGATTGGTTAAGAATTTTGACCCAAATCAAATGTCGGCGTGTGTGCATGACAACTTGCAGGTAGTACATTAACAGATCCAGGAAAGAAATGCAATATTCTTCCAAAAAAAAAAAAAAAAACTCGTATCAATTTTGTACGAAAATGCCCCAGGGTTAGATTGGTTAAGAATTTTGACCCAAATCAAATGTCGGCGTATGTGCATGACAACTTGCAGGTAGTACATTAACAGGTCTAGGAAAGAAATGCAATATTCTTCAGAGAAAAAAAACCAAAAAAAAAAAAAAAAAAACTCGTATCAATTTTGTACGAAAATGCCCCAGGGTTAGATTGGTTAAGAATTTTGACCCAAATCAAATGTCGGCGTGTGTGCATGACAACTTGCAGGTAGTACATTAACAGGTCCAGGAAAGAAATGCAATATTCTTCCAAAAAAAAAAAAAAAAAACTCGTATCAATTTTGTACGAAAATGCTCCAGGGATAGATTGGTTAAGAATTTTGAGCCGAATCAAATGTCGGCGTATGTGCATGACAACTTGCAGGTAGTACATTAACAGGTCTAGGAAAGAAATGCAATATTCTTCAGAGAAAAAAAACCAAAAAAAAAAAAAAAAAAACTCGTATCAATTTTGTACGAAAACGCCCCAGGGTTAGATTGGTTAAGAATTTTGACCCGAATCAAATGTCGGCGTATGTGCATGACAACTTGCAGGTAGTACATTAACAGGTCCAGGAAAGAAATGCAATATTCTTCAGAGAAAAAAACAGAAAAAAAAAAAAAAAAAAAAAAAAAAAAAAAAAAAAACTCGTATCAATTTTGTACGAAAATGCCCCAGGGTTAGATTGGTTAAGAATTTTGACCCAAATCAAATGTCGGCGTGTGTGCATGACAACTTGCAGGTAGTACATTAACAGGTCCAGGAAAGAAATGCAATATTCTTCAGAGAAAAAAACAGAAAAAAAAAAAAAAAAAAAAAAAAAAAAAAAAAAAAACTCGTATCAATTTTGTACGAAAATGCCCCAGGGTAAGATTGGTTAAGAATTTTGACCCAAATCAAATGTCGGCGTGTGTGCATGACAACTTGCAGGTAGTACATTAACAGATCCAGGAAAGAAATGCAATATTCTTCCAAAAAAAAAAAAAAAAACTCGTATCAATTTTGTACGAAAATGCCCCAGGGTTAGATTGGTTAAGAATTTTGACCCAAATCAAATGTCGGCGTATGTGCATGACAACTTGCAGGTAGTACATTAACAGGTCTAGGAAAGAAATGCAATATTCTTCAGAGAAAAAAAACCAAAAAAAAAAAAAAAAAAACTCGTATCAATTTTGTACGAAAATGCCCCAGGGTTAGATTGGTTAAGAATTTTGACCCAAATCAAATGTCGGCGTGTGTGCATGACAACTTGCAGGTAGTACATTAACAGGTCCAGGAAAGAAATGCAATATTCTTCCAAAAAAAAAAAAAAAAAACTCGTATCAATTTTGTACGAAAATGCTCCAGGGATAGATTGGTTAAGAATTTTGAGCCGAATCAAATGTCGGCGTATGTGCATGACAACTTGCAGGTAGTACATTAACAGGTCTAGGAAAGAAATGCAATATTCTTCAGAGAAAAAAAACCAAAAAAAAAAAAAAAAAAACTCGTATCAATTTTGTACGAAAACGCCCCAGGGATAGATTGGTTAAGAATTTTGACCTGAATCAAATGTCGGCGCGTGTGCATGACAACTTGTAGATAGTAAATTAACATGCCCAGGAAAGAAATGTAATACCATTAAAAAAAAAAAAAAAAAAAAAAAAAAAAAAAAAAACTCGTATCAATTTTGTACGAAAATGCTCCAGGGATAGATTGGTTAAGAATTTTGAGCCGAATCAAATGTCGGCGTATGTGCATGACAACTTGCAGGTAGTACATTAACAGGTCTAGGAAAGAAATGCAATATTCTTCAGAGAAAAAAAACCAAAAAAAAAAAAAAAAAAAACTCGTATCAATTTTGTACGAAAACGCCCCAGGGTTAGATTGGTTAAGAATTTTGACCCGAATCAAATGTCGGCGTATGTGCATGACAACTTGCAGGTAGTACATTAACAGGTCCAGGAAAGAAATGCAATATTCTTCAGAGAAAAAAACAGAAAAAAAAAAAAAAAAAAAAAAAAAAAAAAAAAAAACTCGTATCAATTTTGTACGAAAATGCCCCAGGGTTAGATTGGTTAAGAATTTTGACCCAAATCAAATGTCGGCGTGTGTGCATGACAACTTGCAGGTAGTACATTAACAGGTCCAGGAAAGAAATGCAATATTCTTCAGAGAAAAAAACAGAAAAAAAAAAAAAAAAAAAAAAAAAAAAAAAAAAAAAAAAAACTCGTATCAATTTTGTACGAAAATGCCCCAGGGTAAGATTGGTTAAGAATTTTGACCCAAATCAAATGTCGGCGTGTGTGCATGACAACTTGCAGGTAGTACATTAACAGATCCAGGAAAGAAATGCAATATTCTTCCAAAAAAAAAAAAAAAAACTCGTATCAATTTTGTACGAAAATGCCCCAGGGTTAGA
The DNA here is from genome assembly GCA_029955605.1 of Quercus engelmannii. Classification (NCBI taxonomy): domain Eukaryota; kingdom Viridiplantae; phylum Streptophyta; class Magnoliopsida; order Fagales; family Fagaceae; genus Quercus; species Quercus engelmannii. The sequence goes on along the minus strand of JARPSG010000001.1, from coordinate 1,498,074 downwards.
TTGGTTAAGAATTTTGACCCAAATCAAATGTCGGCGTATGTGCATGACAACTTGCAGGTAGTACATTAACAGGTCTAGGAAAGAAATGCAATATTCTTCAGAGAAAAAAAACCAAAAAAAAAAAAAAAAAAACTCGTATCAATTTTGTACGAAAATGCCCCAGGGTTAGATTGGTTAAGAATTTTGACCCAAATCAAATGTCGGCGTGTGTGCATGACAACTTGCAGGTAGTACATTAACAGGTCCAGGAAAGAAATGCAATATTCTTCCAAAAAAAAAAAAAAAAAACTCGTATCAATTTTGTACGAAAATGCTCCAGGGATAGATTGGTTAAGAATTTTGAGCCGAATCAAATGTCGGCGTATGTGCATGACAACTTGCAGGTAGTACATTAACAGGTCTAGGAAAGAAATGCAATATTCTTCAGAGAAAAAAAACCAAAAAAAAAAAAAAAAAAACTCGTATCAATTTTGTACGAAAACGCCCCAGGGATAGATTGGTTAAGAATTTTGACCTGAATCAAATGTCGGCGCGTGTGCATGACAACTTGTAGATAGTAAATTAACATGCCCAGGAAAGAAATGTAATACCATTAAAAAAAAAAAAAAAAAAAAAAAAAAAAAAAAAAAACTCGTATCAATTTTGTACGAAAATGCTCCAGGGATAGATTGGTTAAGAATTTTGAGCCGAATCAAATGTCGGCGTATGTGCATGACAACTTGCAGGTAGTACATTAACAGGTCTAGGAAAGAAATGCAATATTCTTCAGAGAAAAAAAACCAAAAAAAAAAAAAAAAAAACTCGTATCAATTTTGTACGAAAACGCCCCAGGGATAGATTGGTTAAGAATTTTGACCTGAATCAAATGTCGGCGCGTGTGCATGACAACTTGTAGATAGTAAATTAACATGCCCAGGAAAGAAATGCAATACCATTAAAAAAAAAAAAAAAAAAAAAAAAACTCGTATCACTTTTGTACGAAAATGCCCCAGGGTTAGATTGGATAAGAATTTTGACCCGAATCAAATGTCGGCGTATGTGCATGACAACTTGCAGGTAGTACATTAACAGGTCCAGGAAAGAAATGCAATATTCTTCAGAGAAAAAAACAGAAAAAAAAAAAAAAAAAAAAAAAAAAAAAAAAACTCGTATCAATTTTGTACGAAAATGCCCCAGGGTAAGATTGGTTAAGAATTTTGACCCAAATCAAATGTCGGCGTGTGTGCATGACAACTTGCAGGTAGTACATTAACAGATCCAGGAAAGAAATGCAATATTCTTCCAAAAAAAAAAAAAAAAACTCGTATCAATTTTGTACGAAAATGCTCCAGGGATAGATTGGTTAAGAATTTTGAGCCGAATCAAATGTCGGCGTATGTGCATGACAACTTGCAGGTAGTACATTAACAGGTCTAGGAAAGAAATGCAATATTCTTCAGAGAAAAAAAACCAAAAAAAAAAAAAAAAAAACTCGTATCAATTTTGTACGAAAATGCTCCAGGGATAGATTGGTTAAGAATTTTGAGCCGAATCAAATGTCGGCGTATGTGCATGACAACTTGCAGGTAGTACATTAACAGGTCTAGGAAAGAAATGCAATATTCTTCAGAGAAAAAAAACCAAAAAAAAAAAAAAAAAAAACTCGTATCAATTTTGTACGAAAACGCCCCAGGGTTAGATTGGTTAAGAATTTTGACCCGAATCAAATGTCGGCGTATGTGCATGACAACTTGCAGGTAGTACATTAACAGGTCCAGGAAAGAAATGCAATATTCTTCAGAGAAAAAAACAGAAAAAAAAAAAAAAAAAAAAAAAAAAAAAAAAAAAAAACTCGTATCAATTTTGTACGAAAATGCCCCAGGGTTAGATTGGTTAAGAATTTTGACCCAAATCAAATGTCGGCGTGTGTGCATGACAACTTGCAGGTAGTACATTAACAGGTCCAGGAAAGAAATGCAATATTCTTCAGAGAAAAAAACAGAAAAAAAAAAAAAAAAAAAAAAAAAAAAAAAAAACTCGTATCAATTTTGTACGAAAATGCCCCAGGGTAAGATTGGTTAAGAATTTTGACCCAAATCAAATGTCGGCGTGTGTGCATGACAACTTGCAGGTAGTACATTAACAGATCCAGGAAAGAAATGCAATATTCTTCCAAAAAAAAAAAAAAAAACTCGTATCAATTTTGTACGAAAATGCTCCAGGGATAGATTGGTTAAGAATTTTGAGCCGAATCAAATGTCGGCGTATGTGCATGACAACTTGCAGGTAGTACATTAACAGGTCTAGGAAAGAAATGCAATATTCTTCAGAGAAAAAAAACCAAAAAAAAAAAAAAAAAAACTCGTATCAATTTTGTACGAAAATGCTCCAGGGATAGATTGGTTAAGAATTTTGAGCCGAATCAAATGTCGGCGTATGTGCATGACAACTTGCAGGTAGTACATTAACAGGTCTAGGAAAGAAATGCAATATTCTTCAGAGAAAAAAAACCAAAAAAAAAAAAAAAAAAAACTCGTATCAATTTTGTACGAAAACGCCCCAGGGTTAGATTGGTTAAGAATTTTGACCCGAATCAAATGTCGGCGTATGTGCATGACAACTTGCAGGTAGTACATTAACAGGTCCAGGAAAGAAATGCAATATTCTTCAGAGAAAAAAACAGAAAAAAAAAAAAAAAAAAAAAAAAAAAAAAAAAAAAACTCGTATCAATTTTGTACGAAAATGCCCCAGGGTTAGATTGGTTAAGAATTTTGACCCAAATCAAATGTCGGCGTGTGTGCATGACAACTTGCAGGTAGTACATTAACAGGTCCAGGAAAGAAATGCAATATTCTTCAGAGAAAAAAACAGAAAAAAAAAAAAAAAAAAAAAAAAAAAAAAAAAAAAACTCGTATCAATTTTGTACGAAAATGCCCCAGGGTAAGATTGGTTAAGAATTTTGACCCAAATCAAATGTCGGCGTGTGTGCATGACAACTTGCAGGTAGTACATTAACAGATCCAGGAAAGAAATGCAATATTCTTCCAAAAAAAAAAAAAAAAACTCGTATCAATTTTGTACGAAAATGCCCCAGGGTTAGATTGGTTAAGAATTTTGACCCAAATCAAATGTCGGCGTATGTGCATGACAACTTGCAGGTAGTACATTAACAGGTCTAGGAAAGAAATGCAATATTCTTCAGAGAAAAAAAACCAAAAAAAAAAAAAAAAAAACTCGTATCAATTTTGTACGAAAATGCCCCAGGGTTAGATTGGTTAAGAATTTTGACCCAAATCAAATGTCGGCGTGTGTGCATGACAACTTGCAGGTAGTACATTAACAGGTCCAGGAAAGAAATGCAATATTCTTCCAAAAAAAAAAAAAAAAAACTCGTATCAATTTTGTACGAAAATGCTCCAGGGATAGATTGGTTAAGAATTTTGAGCCGAATCAAATGTCGGCGTATGTGCATGACAACTTGCAGGTAGTACATTAACAGGTCTAGGAAAGAAATGCAATATTCTTCAGAGAAAAAAAACCAAAAAAAAAAAAAAAAAAACTCGTATCAATTTTGTACGAAAACGCCCCAGGGATAGATTGGTTAAGAATTTTGACCTGAATCAAATGTCGGCGCGTGTGCATGACAACTTGTAGATAGTAAATTAACATGCCCAGGAAAGAAATGTAATACCATTAAAAAAAAAAAAAAAAAAAAAAAAAAAAAAAAAACTCGTATCAATTTTGTACGAAAATGCTCCAGGGATAGATTGGTTAAGAATTTTGAGCCGAATCAAATGTCGGCGTATGTGCATGACAACTTGCAGGTAGTACATTAACAGGTCTAGGAAAGAAATGCAATATTCTTCAGAGAAAAAAAACCAAAAAAAAAAAAAAAAAAAACTCGTATCAATTTTGTACGAAAACGCCCCAGGGTTAGATTGGTTAAGAATTTTGACCCGAATCAAATGTCGGCGTATGTGCATGACAACTTGCAGGTAGTACATTAACAGGTCCAGGAAAGAAATGCAATATTCTTCAGAGAAAAAAACAGAAAAAAAAAAAAAAAAAAAAAAAAAAAAAAAAAAAAACTCGTATCAATTTTGTACGAAAATGCCCCAGGGTTAGATTGGTTAAGAATTTTGACCCAAATCAAATGTCGGCGTGTGTGCATGACAACTTGCAGGTAGTACATTAACAGGTCCAGGAAAGAAATGCAATATTCTTCAGAGAAAAAAACAGAAAAAAAAAAAAAAAAAAAAAAAAAAAAAAAAAAAAACTCGTATCAATTTTGTACGAAAATGCCCCAGGGTAAGATTGGTTAAGAATTTTGACCCAAATCAAATGTCGGCGTGTGTGCATGACAACTTGCAGGTAGTACATTAACAGATCCAGGAAAGAAATGCAATATTCTTCCAAAAAAAAAAAAAAAAACTCGTATCAATTTTGTACGAAAATGCCCCAGGGTTAGATTGGTTAAGAATTTTGACCCAAATCAAATGTCGGCGTATGTGCATGACAACTTGCAGGTAGTACATTAACAGGTCTAGGAAAGAAATGCAATATTCTTCAGAGAAAAAAAACCAAAAAAAAAAAAAAAAAAACTCGTATCAATTTTGTACGAAAATGCCCCAGGGTTAGATTGGTTAAGAATTTTGACCCAAATCAAATGTCGGCGTGTGTGCATGACAACTTGCAGGTAGTACATTAACAGGTCCAGGAAAGAAATGCAATATTCTTCCAAAAAAAAAAAAAAAAAACTCGTATCAATTTTGTACGAAAATGCTCCAGGGATAGATTGGTTAAGAATTTTGAGCCGAATCAAATGTCGGCGTATGTGCATGACAACTTGCAGGTAGTACATTAACAGGTCTAGGAAAGAAATGCAATATTCTTCAGAGAAAAAAAACCAAAAAAAAAAAAAAAAAAACTCGTATCAATTTTGTACGAAAACGCCCCAGGGATAGATTGGTTAAGAATTTTGACCTGAATCAAATGTCGGCGCGTGTGCATGACAACTTGTAGATAGTAAATTAACATGCCCAGGAAAGAAATGTAATACCATTAAAAAAAAAAAAAAAAAAAAAAAACTCGTATCAATTTTGTACGAAAATGCTCCAGGGATAGATTGGTTAAGAATTTTGAGCCGAATCAAATGTCGGCGTATGTGCATGACAACTTGCAGGTAGTACATTAACAGGTCTAGGAAAGAAATGCAATATTCTTCAGAGAAAAAAAACCAAAAAAAAAAAAAAAAAAACTCGTATCAATTTTGTACGAAAACGCCCCAGGGATAGATTGGTTAAGAATTTTGACCTGAATCAAATGTCGGCGCGTGTGCATGACAACTTGTAGATAGTAAATTAACATGCCCAGGAAAGAAATGCAATACCATTAAAAAAAAAAAAAAAAAAAAAAAAAAACTCGTATCACTTTTGTACGAAAATGCCCCAGGGTTAGATTGGATAAGAATTTTGACCCGAATCAAATGTCGGCGTATGTGCATGACAACTTGCAGGTAGTACATTAACAGGTCCAGGAAAGAAATGCAATATTCTTCAGAGAAAAAAACAGAAAAAAAAAAAAAAAAAAAAAAAAAAAAAAAAACTCGTATCAATTTTGTACGAAAATGCCCCAGGGTAAGATTGGTTAAGAATTTTGACCCAAATCAAATGTCGGCGTGTGTGCATGACAACTTGCAGGTAGTACATTAACAGATCCAGGAAAGAAATGCAATATTCTTCCAAAAAAAAAAAAAAAAACTCGTATCAATTTTGTACGAAAATGCTCCAGGGATAGATTGGTTAAGAATTTTGAGCCGAATCAAATGTCGGCGTATGTGCATGACAACTTGCAGGTAGTACATTAACAGGTCTAGGAAAGAAATGCAATATTCTTCAGAGAAAAAAAACCAAAAAAAAAAAAAAAAAAACTCGTATCAATTTTGTACGAAAATGCTCCAGGGATAGATTGGTTAAGAATTTTGAGCCGAATCAAATGTCGGCGTATGTGCATGACAACTTGCAGGTAGTACATTAACAGGTCTAGGAAAGAAATGCAATATTCTTCAGAGAAAAAAAACCAAAAAAAAAAAAAAAAAAAACTCGTATCAATTTTGTACGAAAACGCCCCAGGGTTAGATTGGTTAAGAATTTTGACCCGAATCAAATGTCGGCGTATGTGCATGACAACTTGCAGGTAGTACATTAACAGGTCCAGGAAAGAAATGCAATATTCTTCAGAGAAAAAAACAGAAAAAAAAAAAAAAAAAAAAAAAAAAAAAAAAAAAAAACTCGTATCAATTTTGTACGAAAATGCCCCAGGGTTAGATTGGTTAAGAATTTTGACCCAAATCAAATGTCGGCGTGTGTGCATGACAACTTGCAGGTAGTACATTAACAGGTCCAGGAAAGAAATGCAATATTCTTCAGAGAAAAAAACAGAAAAAAAAAAAAAAAAAAAAAAAAAAAAAAAAAAAACTCGTATCAATTTTGTACGAAAATGCCCCAGGGTAAGATTGGTTAAGAATTTTGACCCAAATCAAATGTCGGCGTGTGTGCATGACAACTTGCAGGTAGTACATTAACAGATCCAGGAAAGAAATGCAATATTCTTCCAAAAAAAAAAAAAAAAACTCGTATCAATTTTGTACGAAAATGCCCCAGGGTTAGATTGGTTAAGAATTTTGACCCAAATCAAATGTCGGCGTATGTGCATGACAACTTGCAGGTAGTACATTAACAGGTCTAGGAAAGAAATGCAATATTCTTCAGAGAAAAAAAACCAAAAAAAAAAAAAAAAAAACTCGTATCAATTTTGTACGAAAATGCCCCAGGGTTAGATTGGTTAAGAATTTTGACCCAAATCAAATGTCGGCGTGTGTGCATGACAACTTGCAGGTAGTACATTAACAGGTCCAGGAAAGAAATGCAATATTCTTCCAAAAAAAAAAAAAAAAAACTCGTATCAATTTTGTACGAAAATGCTCCAGGGATAGATTGGTTAAGAATTTTGAGCCGAATCAAATGTCGGCGTATGTGCATGACAACTTGCAGGTAGTACATTAACAGGTCTAGGAAAGAAATGCAATATTCTTCAGAGAAAAAAAACCAAAAAAAAAAAAAAAAAAAACTCGTATCAATTTTGTACGAAAACGCCCCAGGGATAGATTGGTTAAGAATTTTGACCTGAATCAAATGTCGGCGCGTGTGCATGACAACTTGTAGATAGTAAATTAACATGCCCAGGAAAGAAATGTAATACCATTAAAAAAAAAAAAAAAAACTCGTATCAATTTTGTACGAAAATGCTCCAGGGATAGATTGGTTAAGAATTTTGAGCCGAATCAAATGTCGGCGTATGTGCATGACAACTTGCAGGTAGTACATTAACAGGTCTAGGAAAGAAATGCAATATTCTTCAGAGAAAAAAAACCAAAAAAAAAAAAAAAAAAACTCGTATCAATTTTGTACGAAAACGCCCCAGGGATAGATTGGTTAAGAATTTTGACCTGAATCAAATGTCGGCGCGTGTGCATGACAACTTGTAGATAGTAAATTAACATGCCCAGGAAAGAAATGCAATACCATTAAAAAAAAAAAAAAAAAAAAAAAAAAACTCGTATCACTTTTGTACGAAAATGCCCCAGGGTTAGATTGGATAAGAATTTTGACCCGAATCAAATGTCGGCGTATGTGCATGACAACTTGCAGGTAGTACATTAACAGGTCCAGGAAAGAAATGCAATATTCTTCAGAGAAAAAAACAGAAAAAAAAAAAAAAAAAAAAAAAAAAAAAAAAAAAAAACTCGTATCAATTTTGTACGAAAATGCCCCAGGGTAAGATTGGTTAAGAATTTTGACCCAAATCAAATGTCGGCGTGTGTGCATGACAACTTGCAGGTAGTACATTAACAGATCCAGGAAAGAAATGCAATATTCTTCCAAAAAAAAAAAAAAAAACTCGTATCAATTTTGTACGAAAATGCCCCAGGGTTAGATTGGTTAAGAATTTTGACCCAAATCAAATGTCGGCGTATGTGCATGACAACTTGCAGGTAGTACATTAACAGGTCTAGGAAAGAAATGCAATATTCTTCAGAGAAAAAAAACCAAAAAAAAAAAAAAAAAAAACTCGTATCAATTTTGTACGAAAATGCCCCAGGGTTAGATTGGTTAAGAATTTTGACCCAAATCAAATGTCGGCGTGTGTGCATGACAACTTGCAGGTAGTACATTAACAGGTCCAGGAAAGAAATGCAATATTCTTCCAAAAAAAAAAAAAAAAAACTCGTATCAATTTTGTACGAAAATGCTCCAGGGATAGATTGGTTAAGAATTTTGAGCCGAATCAAATGTCGGCGTATGTGCATGACAACTTGCAGGTAGTACATTAACAGGTCTAGGAAAGAAATGCAATATTCTTCAGAGAAAAAAAACCAAAAAAAAAAAAAAAAAAACTCGTATCAATTTTGTACGAAAACGCCCCAGGGATAGATTGGTTAAGAATTTTGACCTGAATCAAATGTCGGCGCGTGTGCATGACAACTTGTAGATAGTAAATTAACATGCCCAGGAAAGAAATGTAATACCATTAAAAAAAAAAAAAAAAAAAAAAAAAAAAAAAAAACTCGTATCAATTTTGTACGAAAATGCTCCAGGGATAGATTGGTTAAGAATTTTGAGCCGAATCAAATGTCGGCGTATGTGCATGACAACTTGCAGGTAGTACATTAACAGGTCTAGGAAAGAAATGCAATATTCTTCAGAGAAAAAAAACCAAAAAAAAAAAAAAAAAAAACTCGTATCAATTTTGTACGAAAACGCCCCAGGGTTAGATTGGTTAAGAATTTTGACCCGAATCAAATGTCGGCGTATGTGCATGACAACTTGCAGGTAGTACATTAACAGGTCCAGGAAAGAAATGCAATATTCTTCAGAGAAAAAAACAGAAAAAAAAAAAAAAAAAAAAAAAAAAAAAAAAAAAACTCGTATCAATTTTGTACGAAAATGCCCCAGGGTTAGATTGGTTAAGAATTTTGACCCAAATCAAATGTCGGCGTGTGTGCATGACAACTTGCAGGTAGTACATTAACAGGTCCAGGAAAGAAATGCAATATTCTTCAGAGAAAAAAACAGAAAAAAAAAAAAAAAAAAAAAAAAAAAAAAAAAAAAACTCGTATCAATTTTGTACGAAAATGCCCCAGGGTAAGATTGGTTAAGAATTTTGACCCAAATCAAATGTCGGCGTGTGTGCATGACAACTTGCAGGTAGTACATTAACAGATCCAGGAAAGAAATGCAATATTCTTCCAAAAAAAAAAAAAAAAACTCGTATCAATTTTGTACGAAAATGCCCCAGGGTTAGATTGGTTAAGAATTTTGACCCAAATCAAATGTCGGCGTATGTGCATGACAACTTGCAGGTAGTACATTAACAGGTCTAGGAAAGAAATGCAATATTCTTCAGAGAAAAAAAACCAAAAAAAAAAAAAAAAAAACTCGTATCAATTTTGTACGAAAATGCCCCAGGGTTAGATTGGTTAAGAATTTTGACCCAAATCAAATGTCGGCGTGTGTGCATGACAACTTGCAGGTAGTACATTAACAGGTCCAGGAAAGAAATGCAATATTCTTCCAAAAAAAAAAAAAAAAAACTCGTATCAATTTTGTACGAAAATGCTCCAGGGATAGATTGGTTAAGAATTTTGAGCCGAATCAAATGTCGGCGTATGTGCATGACAACTTGCAGGTAGTACATTAACAGGTCTAGGAAAGAAATGCAATATTCTTCAGAGAAAAAAAACCAAAAAAAAAAAAAAAAAAAACTCGTATCAATTTTGTACGAAAACGCCCCAGGGTTAGATTGGTTAAGAATTTTGACCCGAATCAAATGTCGGCGTATGTGCATGACAACTTGCAGGTAGTACATTAACAGGTCCAGGAAAGAAATGCAATATTCTTCAGAGAAAAAAACAGAAAAAAAAAAAAAAAAAAAAAAAAAAAAAAAAAAAAACTCGTATCAATTTTGTACGAAAATGCCCCAGGGTTAGATTGGTTAAGAATTTTGACCCAAATCAAATGTCGGCGTGTGTGCATGACAACTTGCAGGTAGTACATTAACAGGTCCAGGAAAGAAATGCAATATTCTTCAGAGAAAAAAACAGAAAAAAAAAAAAAAAAAAAAAAAAAAAAAAAAAAAAAAACTCGTATCAATTTTGTACGAAAATGCCCCAGGGTAAGATTGGTTAAGAATTTTGACCCAAATCAAATGTCGGCGTGTGTGCATGACAACTTGCAGGTAGTACATTAACAGATCCAGGAAAGAAATGCAATATTCTTCCAAAAAAAAAAAAAAAAACTCGTATCAATTTTGTACGAAAATGCCCCAGGGTTAGATTGGTTAAGAATTTTGACCCAAATCAAATGTCGGCGTATGTGCATGACAACTTGCAGGTAGTACATTAACAGGTCTAGGAAAGAAATGCAATATTCTTCAGAGAAAAAAAACCAAAAAAAAAAAAAAAAAAACTCGTATCAATTTTGTACGAAAATGCCCCAGGGTTAGATTGGTTAAGAATTTTGACCCAAATCAAATGTCGGCGTGTGTGCATGACAACTTGCAGGTAGTACATTAACAGGTCCAGGAAAGAAATGCAATATTCTTCCAAAAAAAAAAAAAAAAAACTCGTATCAATTTTGTACGAAAATGCTCCAGGGATAGATTGGTTAAGAATTTTGAGCCGAATCAAATGTCGGCGTATGTGCATGACAACTTGCAGGTAGTACATTAACAGGTCTAGGAAAGAAATGCAATATTCTTCAGAGAAAAAAAACCAAAAAAAAAAAAAAAAAAACTCGTATCAATTTTGTACGAAAACGCCCCAGGGATAGATTGGTTAAGAATTTTGACCTGAATCAAATGTCGGCGCGTGTGCATGACAACTTGTAGATAGTAAATTAACATGCCCAGGAAAGAAATGTAATACCATTAAAAAAAAAAAAAAAAAAAAAAAAAAAAAAAAAAACTCGTATCAATTTTGTACGAAAATGCTCCAGGGATAGATTGGTTAAGAATTTTGAGCCGAATCAAATGTCGGCGTATGTGCATGACAACTTGCAGGTAGTACATTAACAGGTCTAGGAAAGAAATGCAATATTCTTCAGAGAAAAAAAACCAAAAAAAAAAAAAAAAAAACTCGTATCAATTTTGTACGAAAACGCCCCAGGGATAGATTGGTTAAGAATTTTGACCTGAATCAAATGTCGGCGCGTGTGCATGACAACTTGTAGATAGTAAATTAACATGCCCAGGAAAGAAATGCAATACCATTAAAAAAAAAAAAAAAAAAAAAAAAAACTCGTATCACTTTTGTACGAAAATGCCCCAGGGTTAGATTGGATAAGAATTTTGACCCGAATCAAATGTCGGCGTATGTGCATGACAACTTGCAGGTAGTACATTAACAGGTCCAGGAAAGAAATGCAATATTCTTCAGAGAAAAAAACAGAAAAAAAAAAAAAAAAAAAAAAAAAAAAAAAAAACTCGTATCAATTTTGTACGAAAATGCCCCAGGGTAAGATTGGTTAAGAATTTTGACCCAAATCAAATGTCGGCGTGTGTGCATGACAACTTGCAGGTAGTACATTAACAGATCCAGGAAAGAAATGCAATATTCTTCCAAAAAAAAAAAAAAAAACTCGTATCAATTTTGTACGAAAATGCTCCAGGGATAGATTGGTTAAGAATTTTGAGCCGAATCAAATGTCGGCGTATGTGCATGACAACTTGCAGGTAGTACATTAACAGGTCTAGGAAAGAAATGCAATATTCTTCAGAGAAAAAAAACCAAAAAAAAAAAAAAAAAAACTCGTATCAATTTTGTACGAAAATGCTCCAGGGATAGATTGGTTAAGAATTTTGAGCCGAATCAAATGTCGGCGTATGTGCATGACAACTTGCAGGTAGTACATTAACAGGTCTAGGAAAGAAATGCAATATTCTTCAGAGAAAAAAAACCAAAAAAAAAAAAAAAAAAAACTCGTATCAATTTTGTACGAAAACGCCCCAGGGTTAGATTGGTTAAGAATTTTGACCCGAATCAAATGTCGGCGTATGTGCATGACAACTTGCAGGTAGTACATTAACAGGTCCAGGAAAGAAATGCAATATTCTTCAGAGAAAAAAACAGAAAAAAAAAAAAAAAAAAAAAAAAAAAAAAAAAAAAAACTCGTATCAATTTTGTACGAAAATGCCCCAGGGTTAGATTGGTTAAGAATTTTGACCCAAATCAAATGTCGGCGTGTGTGCATGACAACTTGCAGGTAGTACATTAACAGGTCCAGGAAAGAAATGCAATATTCTTCAGAGAAAAAAACAGAAAAAAAAAAAAAAAAAAAAAAAAAAAAAAAAAAAAAAAACTCGTATCAATTTTGTACGAAAATGCCCCAGGGTAAGATTGGTTAAGAATTTTGACCCAAATCAAATGTCGGCGTGTGTGCATGACAACTTGCAGGTAGTACATTAACAGATCCAGGAAAGAAATGCAATATTCTTCCAAAAAAAAAAAAAAAAACTCGTATCAATTTTGTACGAAAATGCCCCAGGGTTAGATTGGTTAAGAATTTTGACCCAAATCAAATGTCGGCGTATGTGCATGACAACTTGCAGGTAGTACATTAACAGGTCTAGGAAAGAAATGCAATATTCTTCAGAGAAAAAAAACCAAAAAAAAAAAAAAAAAAACTCGTATCAATTTTGTACGAAAATGCCCCAGGGTTAGATTGGTTAAGAATTTTGACCCAAATCAAATGTCGGCGTGTGTGCATGACAACTTGCAGGTAGTACATTAACAGGTCCAGGAAAGAAATGCAATATTCTTCCAAAAAAAAAAAAAAAAAACTCGTATCAATTTTGTACGAAAATGCTCCAGGGATAGATTGGTTAAGAATTTTGAGCCGAATCAAATGTCGGCGTATGTGCATGACAACTTGCAGGTAGTACATTAACAGGTCTAGGAAAGAAATGCAATATTCTTCAGAGAAAAAAAACCAAAAAAAAAAAAAAAAAAACTCGTATCAATTTTGTACGAAAACGCCCCAGGGATAGATTGGTTAAGAATTTTGACCTGAATCAAATGTCGGCGCGTGTGCATGACAACTTGTAGATAGTAAATTAACATGCCCAGGAAAGAAATGTAATACCATTAAAAAAAAAAAAAAAAAAAAAAAAAAAAAAAAAAAAACTCGTATCAATTTTGTACGAAAATGCTCCAGGGATAGATTGGTTAAGAATTTTGAGCCGAATCAAATGTCGGCGTATGTGCATGACAACTTGCAGGTAGTACATTAACAGGTCTAGGAAAGAAATGCAATATTCTTCAGAGAAAAAAAACCAAAAAAAAAAAAAAAAAAACTCGTATCAATTTTGTACGAAAACGCCCCAGGGATAGATTGGTTAAGAATTTTGACCTGAATCAAATGTCGGCGCGTGTGCATGACAACTTGTAGATAGTAAATTAACATGCCCAGGAAAGAAATGCAATACCATTAAAAAAAAAAAAAAAAAAACTCGTATCACTTTTGTACGAAAATGCCCCAGGGTTAGATTGGATAAGAATTTTGACCCGAATCAAATGTCGGCGTATGTGCATGACAACTTGCAGGTAGTACATTAACAGGTCCAGGAAAGAAATGCAATATTCTTCAGAGAAAAAAACAGAAAAAAAAAAAAAAAAAAAAAAAAAAAAAAAAAACTCGTATCAATTTTGTACGAAAATGCCCCAGGGTAAGATTGGTTAAGAATTTTGACCCAAATCAAATGTCGGCGTGTGTGCATGACAACTTGCAGGTAGTACATTAACAGATCCAGGAAAGAAATGCAATATTCTTCCAAAAAAAAAAAAAAAAACTCGTATCAATTTTGTACGAAAATGCTCCAGGGATAGATTGGTTAAGAATTTTGAGCCGAATCAAATGTCGGCGTATGTGCATGACAACTTGCAGGTAGTACATTAACAGGTCTAGGAAAGAAATGCAATATTCTTCAGAGAAAAAAAACCAAAAAAAAAAAAAAAAAAACTCGTATCAATTTTGTACGAAAACGCCCCAGGGATAGATTGGTTAAGAATTTTGACCTGAATCAAATGTCGGCGCGTGTGCATGACAACTTGTAGATAGTAAATTAACATGCCCAGGAAAGAAATGCAATACCATTAAAAAAAAAAAAAAAAAACTCGTATCAATTTTGTACGAAAATGCCCCAGGGTTAGATTGGTTAAGAATTTTGACCCAAATCAAATGTCGGCGTGTGTGCATGACAACTTGCAGGTAGTACATTAACAGGTCCAGGAAAGAAATGCAATATTCTTCCAAAAAAAAAAAAAAAAAACTCGTATCAATTTTGTACGAAAATGCTCCAGGGATAGATTGGTTAAGAATTTTGAGCCGAATCAAATGTCGGCGTATGTGCATGACAACTTGCAGGTAGTACATTAACAGGTCTAGGAAAGAAATGCAATATTCTTCAGAGAAAAAAAACCAAAAAAAAAAAAAAAAAAAACTCGTATCAATTTTGTACGAAAACGCCCCAGGGATAGATTGGTTAAGAATTTTGACCTGAATCAAATGTCGGCGCGTGTGCATGACAACTTGTAGATAGTAAATTAACATGCCCAGGAAAGAAATGCAATACCATTAAAAAAAAAAAAAAAAAAAAAAAAAAACTCGTATCACTTTTGTACGAAAATGCCCCAGGGTTAGATTGGATAAGAATTTTGACCCGAATCAAATGTCGGCGTATGTGCATGACAACTTGCAGGTAGTACATTAACAGGTCCTGGAAAGAAATGCAATATTCTTCAGAGAAAAAAACAGAAAAAAAAAAAAAAAAAAAAAAAAAAAAAAAAAAACTCGTATCAATTTTGCACGAAAATGCCCCAGGGTAAGATTGGTTAAGAATTTTGACCCAAATCAAATGTCGGCGTGTGTGCATGACAACTTGCAGGTAGTACATTAACAGATCCAGGAAAGAAATGCAATATTCTTCCAAAAAAAAAAAAAAAAACTCGTATCAATTTTGTACGAAAATGCTCCAGGGATAGATTGGTTAAGAATTTTGAGCCGAATCAAATGTCGGCGTATGTGCATGACAACTTGCAGGTAGTACATTAACAGGTCTAGGAAAGAAATGCAATATTCTTCAGAGAAAAAAAACCAAAAAAAAAAAAAAAAAAACTCGTATCAATTTTGTACGAAAACGCCCCAGGGATAGATTGGTTAAGAATTTTGACCTGAATCAAATGTCGGCGCGTGTGCATGACAACTTGTAGATAGTAAATTAACATGCCCAGGAAAGAAATGCAATACCATTAAAAAAAAAAAAAAAAAAAAAAAAAAACTCGTATCAATTTTGTACGAAAATGCCCCAGGGTTAGATTGGTTAAGAATTTTGACCCAAATCAAATGTCGGCGTGTGTGCATGACAACTTGCAGGTAGTACATTAACAGGTCCAGGAAAGAAATGCAATATTCTTCCAAAAAAAAAAAAAAAAAACTCGTATCAATTTTGTACGAAAATGCTCCAGGGATAGATTGGTTAAGAATTTTGAGCCGAATCAAATGTCGGCGTATGTGCATGACAACTTGCAGGTAGTACATTAACAGGTCTAGGAAAGAAATGCAATATTCTTCAGAGAAAAAAAACCAAAAAAAAAAAAAAAAAAACTCGTATCAATTTTGTACGAAAACGCCCCAGGGATAGATTGGTTAAGAATTTTGACCTGAATCAAATGTCGGCGCGTGTGCATGACAACTTGTAGATAGTAAATTAACATGCCCAGGAAAGAAATGCAATACCATTAAAAAAAAAAAAAAAAAAAAAAAAAAAAAAAAAAAACTCGTATCAATTTTGTATGAAAATGCTCCAGGGATAGATTGGTTAAGAATTTTGAGCCGAATCAAATGTCGGCGTATGTGCATGACAACTTGCAGGTAGTACATTAACAGGTCTAGGAAAGAAATGCAATATTCTTCAGAGAAAAAAAACCAAAAAAAAAAAAAAAAAAACTCGTATCAATTTTGTACGAAAACGCCCCAGGGATAGATTGGTTAAGAATTTTGACCTGAATCAAATGTCGGCGCGTGTGCATGACAACTTGTAGATAGTAAATTAACATGCCCAGGAAAGAAATGCAATACCATTAAAAAAAAAAAAAAAAAAAAAAAAAAAAAAAAAAAAACTTGTATCACTTTTGTACGAAAATGCCCCAGGGTTAGATTGGATAAGAATTTTGACCCGAATCAAATGTCGGCGTATGTGCATGACAACTTGCAGGTAGTACATTAACAGGTCCAGGAAAGAAATGCAATATTCTTCAGAGAAAAAAACAGAAAAAAAAAAAAAAAAAAAAAAAAAAAAAAAAAAAAAAACTCGTATCAATTTTGTACGAAAATGCCCCAGGGTTAGATTGGTTAAGAATTTTGACCCAAATCAAATGTCGGCGTGTGTGCATGACAACTTGCAGGTAGTACATTAACATGCCCAGGAAAGAAATGCAATACCATTAAAAAAAAAAAAAAAAAAAAAAAAAAAAAAAAAAAAAAAACTCGTATCACTTTTGTACGAAAATGCCCCAGGGTTAGATTGGTTAAGAATTTTGACCCAAATCAAATGTCGGCGTGTGTGCATGACAACTTGCAGGTAGTACATTAACAGGTCCAGGAAAGAAATGCAATATTCTTCCAAAAAAAAAAAAAAAAAACTCGTATCAATTTTGTACGAAAATGCTCCAGGGATAGATTGGTTAAGAATTTTGAGCCGAATCAAATTTCGGCGTATGTGCATGACAACTTGCAGGTAGTACATTAACAGGTCTAGGAAAGAAATGCAATATTCTTCAGAGAAAAAAAACCAAAAAAAAAAAAAAAAAAACTCGTATCAATTTTGTACGAAAACGCCCCAGGGATAGATTGGTTAAGAATTTTGACCTGAATCAAATGTCGGCGCGTGTGCATGACAACTTGTAGATAGTAAATTAACATGCCCAGGAAAGAAATGCAATACCATTAAAAAAAAAAAAAAAAAAAAAAAAAAAAAAAAAAACTCGTATCACTTTTGTACGAAAATGCCCCAGGGTTAGATTGGTTAAGAATTTTGACCCAAATCAAATGTCGGCGTGTGTGCATGACAACTTGCAGGTAGTACATTAACAGGTCCAGGAAAGAAATGCAATATTCTTCAGAGAAAAAAACAGAAAAAAAAAAAAAAAAAAAAAAAAAAAAAAAAAAAACTCGTATCAATTTTGTACGAAAATGCCCCAGGGTAAGATTGGTTAAGAATTTTGACCCAAATCAAATGTCGGCGTGTGTGCATGACAACTTGCAGGTAGTACATTAACAGATCCAGGAAAGAAATGCAATATTCTTCCAAAAAAAAAAAAAAAAACTCGTATCAATTTTGTACGAAAATGCCCCAGGGTTAGATTGGTTAAGAATTTTGACCCAAATCAAATGTCGGCGTATGTGCATGACAACTTGCAGGTAGTACATTAACAGGTCTAGGAAAGAAATGCAATATTCTTCAGAGAAAAAAAACCAAAAAAAAAAAAAAAAAAACTCGTATCAATTTTGTACGAAAATGCCCCAGGGTTAGATTGGTTAAGAATTTTGACCCAAATCAAATGTCGGCGTGTGTGCATGACAACTTGCAGGTAGTACATTAACAGGTCCAGGAAAGAAATGCAATATTCTTCCAAAAAAAAAAAAAAAAAACTCGTATCAATTTTGTACGAAAATGCTCCAGGGATAGATTGGTTAAGAATTTTGAGCCGAATCAAATGTCGGCGTATGTGCATGACAACTTGCAGGTAGTACATTAACAGGTCTAGGAAAGAAATGCAATATTCTTCAGAGAAAAAAAACCAAAAAAAAAAAAAAAAAAACTCGTATCAATTTTGTACGAAAACGCCCCAGGGATAGATTGGTTAAGAATTTTGACCTGAATCAAATGTCGGCGCGTGTGCATGACAACTTGTAGATAGTAAATTAACATGCCCAGGAAAGAAATGCAATACCATTAAAAAAAAAAAAAAAAAAAAAAAAAAAAAAAAAAAAAACTCGTATCAATTTTGTATGAAAATGCTCCAGGGATAGATTGGTTAAGAATTTTGAGCCGAATCAAATGTCGGCGTATGTGCATGACAACTTGCAGGTAGTACATTAACAGGTCTAGGAAAGAAATGCAATATTCTTCAGAGAAAAAAAACCAAAAAAAAAAAAAAAAAAACTCGTATCAATTTTGTACGAAAACGCCCCAGGGATAGATTGGTTAAGAATTTTGACCTGAATCAAATGTCGGCGCGTGTGCATGACAACTTGTAGATAGTAAATTAACATGCCCAGGAAAGAAATGCAATACCATTAAAAAAAAAAAAAAAAAAAAAAAAAAAAAAAAAAAAAACTCGTATCACTTTTGTACGAAAATGCCCCAGGGTTAGATTGGATAAGAATTTTGACCCGAATCAAATGTCGGCGTATGTGCATGACAACTTGCAGGTAGTACATTAACAGGTCCAGGAAAGAAATGCAATATTCTTCAGAGAAAAAAACAGAAAAAAAAAAAAAAAAAAAAAAAAAAAAAAAAAAAAAAAACTCGTATCAATTTTGTACGAAAATGCCCCAGGGTTAGATTGGTTAAGAATTTTGACCCAAATCAAATGTCGGCGTGTGTGCATGACAACTTGCAGGTAGTACATTAACATGCCCAGGAAAGAAATGCAATACCATTAAAAAAAAAAAAAAAAAAAAAAAAAAAAAAAAAAAAAAAACTCGTATCACTTTTGTACGAAAATGCCCCAGGGTTAGATTGGTTAAGAATTTTGACCCAAATCAAATGTCGGCGTGTGTGCATGACAACTTGCAGGTAGTACATTAACAGGTCCAGGAAAGAAATGCAATATTCTTCCAAAAAAAAAAAAAAAAAACTCGTATCAATTTTGTACGAAAATGCTCCAGGGATAGATTGGTTAAGAATTTTGAGCCGAATCAAATGTCGGCGTATGTGCATGACAACTTGCAGGTAGTACATTAACAGGTCTAGGAAAGAAATGCAATATTCTTCAGAGAAAAAAAACCAAAAAAAAAAAAAAAAAAACTCGTATCAATTTTGTACGAAAACGCCCCAGGGATAGATTGGTTAAGAATTTTGACCTGAATCAAATGTCGGCGCGTGTGCATGACAACTTGTAGATAGTAAATTAACATGCCCAGGAAAGAAATGCAATACCATTAAAAAAAAAAAAAAAAAAAAAAAAAAAAAAAAAAAAAACTCGTATCACTTTTGTACGAAAATGCCCCAGGGTTAGATTGGTTAAGAATTTTGACCCAAATCAAATGTCGGCGTGTGTGCATGACAACTTGCAGGTAGTACATTAACAGGTCCAGGAAAGAAATGCAATATTCTTCAGAGAAAAAAACAGAAAAAAAAAAAAAAAAAAAAAAAAAAAAAAAAAAAAAAAAAACTCGTATCAATTTTGTACGAAAATGCCCCAGGGTAAGATTGGTTAAGAATTTTGACCCAAATCAAATGTCGGCGTGTGTGCATGACAACTTGCAGGTAGTACATTAACAGATCCAGGAAAGAAATGCAATATTCTTCCAAAAAAAAAAAAAAAAACTCGTATCAATTTTGTACGAAAATGCCCCAGGGTTAGATTGGTTAAGAATTTTGACCCAAATCAAATGTCGGCTTATGTGCATGACAACTTGCAGGTAGTACATTAACAGGTCTAGGAAAGAAATGCAATATTCTTCAGAGAAAAAAAACCAAAAAAAAAAAAAAAAAAACTCGTATCAATTTTGTACGAAAATGCCCCAGGGTTAGATTGGTTAAGAATTTTGACCCAAATCAAATGTCGGCGTGTGTGCATGACAACTTGCAGGTAGTACATTAACAGGTCCAGGAAAGAAATGCAATATTCTTCCAAAAAAAAAAAAAAAAAACTCGTATCAATTTTGTACGAAAATGCTCCAGGGATAGATTGGTTAAGAATTTTGAGCCGAATCAAATGTCGGCGTATGTGCATGACAACTTGCAGGTAGTACATTAACAGGTCTAGGAAAGAAATGCAATATTCTTCAGAGAAAAAAAACCAAAAAAAAAAAAAAAAAAACTCGTATCAATTTTGTACGAAAACGCCCCAGGGATAGATTGGTTAAGAATTTTGACCTGAATCAAATGTCGGCGCGTGTGCATGACAACTTGTAGATAGTAAATTAACATGCCCAGGAAAGAAATGCAATACCATTAAAAAAAAAAAAAAAAAAAAAAAAAAAAAAAAAAAAAAAAACTCGTATCAATTTTGTATGAAAATGCTCCAGGGATAGATTGGTTAAGAATTTTGAGCCGAATCAAATGTCGGCGTATGTGCATGACAACTTGCAGGTAGTACATTAACAGGTCTAGGAAAGAAATGCAATATTCTTCAGAGAAAAAAAACCAAAAAAAAAAAAAAAAAAACTCGTATCAATTTTGTACGAAAACGCCCCAGGGATAGATTGGTTAAGAATTTTGACCTGAATCAAATGTCGGCGCGTGTGCATGACAACTTGTAGATAGTAAATTAACATGCCCAGGAAAGAAATGCAATACCATTAAAAAAAAAAAAAAAAAAAAAAAAAAAAAAAAAAAAACTCGTATCACTTTTGTACGAAAATGCCCCAGGGTTAGATTGGATAAGAATTTTGACCCGAATCAAATGTCGGCGTATGTGCATGACAACTTGCAGGTAGTACATTAACAGGTCCAGGAAAGAAATGCAATATTCTTCAGAGAAAAAAACAGAAAAAAAAAAAAAAAAAAAAAAAAAAAAAAAAAAAAAAAAAAAAACTCGTATCAATTTTGTACGAAAATGCCCCAGGGTTAGATTGGTTAAGAATTTTGACCCAAATCAAATGTCGGCGTGTGTGCATGACAACTTGCAGGTAGTACATTAACATGCCCAGGAAAGAAATGCAATACCATTAAAAAAAAAAAAAAAAAAAAAAAAAAAAAAAAAAAAAAACTCGTATCACTTTTGTACGAAAATGCCCCAGGGTTAGATTGGTTAAGAATTTTGACCCAAATCAAATGTCGGCGTGTGTGCATGACAACTTGCAGGTAGTACATTAACAGGTCCAGGAAAGAAATGCAATATTCTTCCAAAAAAAAAAAAAAAAAACTCGTATCAATTTTGTACGAAAATGCTCCAGGGATAGATTGGTTAAGAATTTTGACCTGAATCAAATGTCGGCGCGTGTGCATGACAACTTGTAGATAGTAAATTAACATGCCCAGGAAAGAAATGCAATACCATTAAAAAAAAAAAAAAAAAAAAAAAAAAAAAAAAAAAACTCGTATCAATTTTGTATGAAAATGCTCCAGGGATAGATTGGTTAAGAATTTTGAGCCGAATCAAATGTCGGCGTATGTGCATGACAACTTGCAGGTAGTACATTAACAGGTCTAGGAAAGAAATGCAATATTCTTCAGAGAAAAAAAACCAAAAAAAAAAAAAAAAAAACTCGTATCAATTTTGTACGAAAACGCCCCAGGGATAGATTGGTTAAGAATTTTGACCTGAATCAAATGTCGGCGCGTGTGCATGACAACTTGTAGATAGTAAATTAACATGCCCAGGAAAGAAATGCAATACCATTAAAAAAAAAAAAAAAAAAAAAAAAAAAAAAAAAAAAAAAACTCGTATCACTTTTGTACGAAAATGCCCCAGGGTTAGATTGGATAAGAATTTTGACCCGAATCAAATGTCGGCGTATGTGCATGACAACTTGCAGGTAGTACATTAACAGGTCCAGGAAAGAAATGCAATATTCTTCAGAGAAAAAAACAGAAAAAAAAAAAAAAAAAAAAAAAAAAAAAAAAAAAAACTCGTATCAATTTTGTACGAAAATGCCCCAGGGTTAGATTGGTTAAGAATTTTGACCCAAATCAAATGTCGGCGTGTGTGCATGACAACTTGCAGGTAGTACATTAACATGCCCAGGAAAGAAATGCAATACCATTAAAAAAAAAAAAAAAAAAAAAAAAAAAAAAAAAAAACTCGTATCACTTTTGTACGAAAATGCCCCAGGGTTAGATTGGTTAAGAATTTTGACCCAAATCAAATGTCGGCGTGTGTGCCTGACAACTTGCAGGTAGTACATTAACAGGTCCAGGAAAGAAATGCAATATTCTTCCAAAAAAAAAAAAAAAAAACTCGTATCAATTTTGTACGAAAATGCTCCAGGGATAGATTGGTTAAGAATTTTGAGCCGAATCAAATGTCGGCGTATGTGCATGACAACTTGCAGGTAGTACATTAACAGGTCTAGGAAAGAAATGCAATATTCTTCAGAGAAAAAAAACCAAAAAAAAAAAAAAAAAAACTCGTATCAATTTTGTACGAAAACGCCCCAGGGATAGATTGGTTAAGAATTTTGACCTGAATCAAATGTCGGCGCGTGTGCATGACAACTTGTAGATAGTAAATTAACATGCCCAGGAAAGAAATGCAATACCATTAAAAAAAAAAAAAAAAAAAAAAAAAAAAAAAAAAAAACTCGTATCACTTTTGTACGAAAATGCCCCAGGGTTAGATTGGTTAAGAATTTTGACCCAAATCAAATGTCGGCGTGTGTGCATGACAACTTGCAGGTAGTACATTAACAGGTCCAGGAAAGAAATGCAATATTCTTCAGAGAAAAAAACAGAAAAAAAAAAAAAAAAAAAAAAAAAAAAAAAAAAAAACTCGTATCAATTTTGTACGAAAATGCCCCAGGGTAAGATTGGTTAAGAATTTTGACCCAAATCAAATGTCGGCGTGTGTGCATGACAACTTGCAGGTAGTACATTAACAGATCCAGGAAAGAAATGCAATATTCTTCCAAAAAAAAAAAAAAAAACTCGTATCAATTTTGTACGAAAATGCCCCAGGGTTAGATTGGTTAAGAATTTTGACCCAA
Organism: Quercus engelmannii; assembly: GCA_029955605.1. Lineage (NCBI taxonomy): Eukaryota > Viridiplantae > Streptophyta > Magnoliopsida > Fagales > Fagaceae > Quercus > Quercus engelmannii. Next base: position 1,475,104 of record JARPSG010000001.1, on the reverse strand, counting down.
ATCAAATGTCGGCTTATGTGCATGACAACTTGCAGGTAGTACATTAACAGGTCTAGGAAAGAAATGCAATATTCTTCAGAGAAAAAAAACCAAAAAAAAAAAAAAAAAAACTCGTATCAATTTTGTACGAAAATGCCCCAGGGTTAGATTGGTTAAGAATTTTGACCCAAATCAAATGTCGGCGTGTGTGCATGACAACTTGCAGGTAGTACATTAACAGGTCCAGGAAAGAAATGCAATATTCTTCCAAAAAAAAAAAAAAAAAACTCGTATCAATTTTGTACGAAAATGCTCCAGGGATAGATTGGTTAAGAATTTTGAGCCGAATCAAATGTCGGCGTATGTGCATGACAACTTGCAGGTAGTACATTAACAGGTCTAGGAAAGAAATGCAATATTCTTCAGAGAAAAAAAACCAAAAAAAAAAAAAAAAAAACTCGTATCAATTTTGTACGAAAACGCCCCAGGGATAGATTGGTTAAGAATTTTGACCTGAATCAAATGTCGGCGCGTGTGCATGACAACTTGTAGATAGTAAATTAACATGCCCAGGAAAGAAATGCAATACCATTAAAAAAAAAAAAAAAAAAAAAAAAAAAAAAAAAAAAAACTCGTATCAATTTTGTATGAAAATGCTCCAGGGATAGATTGGTTAAGAATTTTGAGCCGAATCAAATGTCGGCGTATGTGCATGACAACTTGCAGGTAGTACATTAACAGGTCTAGGAAAGAAATGCAATATTCTTCAGAGAAAAAAAACCAAAAAAAAAAAAAAAAAAACTCGTATCAATTTTGTACGAAAACGCCCCAGGGATAGATTGGTTAAGAATTTTGACCTGAATCAAATGTCGGCGCGTGTGCATGACAACTTGTAGATAGTAAATTAACATGCCCAGGAAAGAAATGCAATACCATTAAAAAAAAAAAAAAAAAAAAAAAAAAAAAAAAAAAAAACTCGTATCACTTTTGTACGAAAATGCCCCAGGGTTAGATTGGATAAGAATTTTGACCCGAATCAAATGTCGGCGTATGTGCATGACAACTTGCAGGTAGTACATTAACAGGTCCAGGAAAGAAATGCAATATTCTTCAGAGAAAAAAACAGAAAAAAAAAAAAAAAAAAAAAAAAAAAAAAAAAAAAAAAAAAACTCGTATCAATTTTGTACGAAAATGCCCCAGGGTTAGATTGGTTAAGAATTTTGACCCAAATCAAATGTCGGCGTGTGTGCATGACAACTTGCAGGTAGTACATTAACATGCCCAGGAAAGAAATGCAATACCATTAAAAAAAAAAAAAAAAAAAAAAAAAAAAAAAAAAAAAAAACTCGTATCACTTTTGTACGAAAATGCCCCAGGGTTAGATTGGTTAAGAATTTTGACCCAAATCAAATGTCGGCGTGTGTGCATGACAACTTGCAGGTAGTACATTAACAGGTCCAGGAAAGAAATGCAATATTCTTCCAAAAAAAAAAAAAAAAAACTCGTATCAATTTTGTACGAAAATGCTCCAGGGATAGATTGGTTAAGAATTTTGAGCCGAATCAAATGTCGGCGTATGTGCATGACAACTTGCAGGTAGTACATTAACAGGTCTAGGAAAGAAATGCAATATTCTTCAGAGAAAAAAAACCAAAAAAAAAAAAAAAAAAACTCGTATCAATTTTGTACGAAAACGCCCCAGGGATAGATTGGTTAAGAATTTTGACCTGAATCAAATGTCGGCGCGTGTGCATGACAACTTGTAGATAGTAAATTAACATGCCCAGGAAAGAAATGCAATACCATTAAAAAAAAAAAAAAAAAAAAAAAAAAAAAAAAAAAAAAACTCGTATCAATTTTGTATGAAAATGCTCCAGGGATAGATTGGTTAAGAATTTTGAGCCGAATCAAATGTCGGCGTATGTGCATGACAACTTGCAGGTAGTACATTAACAGGTCTAGGAAAGAAATGCAATATTCTTCAGAGAAAAAAAACCAAAAAAAAAAAAAAAAAAACTCGTATCAATTTTGTACGAAAACGCCCCAGGGATAGATTGGTTAAGAATTTTGACCTGAATCAAATGTCGGCGCGTGTGCATGACAACTTGTAGATAGTAAATTAACATGCCCAGGAAAGAAATGCAATACCATTAAAAAAAAAAAAAAAAAAAAAAAAAAAAAAAAAAAAACTCGTATCACTTTTGTACGAAAATGCCCCAGGGTTAGATTGGATAAGAATTTTGACCCGAATCAAATGTCGGCGTATGTGCATGACAACTTGCAGGTAGTACATTAACAGGTCCAGGAAAGAAATGCAATATTCTTCAGAGAAAAAAACAGAAAAAAAAAAAAAAAAAAAAAAAAAAAAAAAAAAAAAAAAAAAAACTCGTATCAATTTTGTACGAAAATGCCCCAGGGTTAGATTGGTTAAGAATTTTGACCCAAATCAAATGTCGGCGTGTGTGCATGACAACTTGCAGGTAGTACATTAACATGCCCAGGAAAGAAATGCAATACCATTAAAAAAAAAAAAAAAAAAAAAAAAAAAAAAAAAAAAAAAACTCGTATCACTTTTGTACGAAAATGCCCCAGGGTTAGATTGGTTAAGAATTTTGACCCAAATCAAATGTCGGCGTGTGTGCATGACAACTTGCAGGTAGTACATTAACAGGTCCAGGAAAGAAATGCAATATTCTTCCAAAAAAAAAAAAAAAAAACTCGTATCAATTTTGTACGAAAATGCTCCAGGGATAGATTGGTTAAGAATTTTGACCTGAATCAAATGTCGGCGCGTGTGCATGACAACTTGTAGATAGTAAATTAACATGCCCAGGAAAGAAATGCAATACCATTAAAAAAAAAAAAAAAAAAAAAAAAAAAAAAAAAAAAACTCGTATCAATTTTGTATGAAAATGCTCCAGGGATAGATTGGTTAAGAATTTTGAGCCGAATCAAATGTCGGCGTATGTGCATGACAACTTGCAGGTAGTACATTAACAGGTCTAGGAAAGAAATGCAATATTCTTCAGAGAAAAAAAACCAAAAAAAAAAAAAAAAAAACTCGTATCAATTTTGTACGAAAACGCCCCAGGGATAGATTGGTTAAGAATTTTGACCTGAATCAAATGTCGGCGCGTGTGCATGACAACTTGTAGATAGTAAATTAACATGCCCAGGAAAGAAATGCAATACCATTAAAAAAAAAAAAAAAAAAAAAAAAAAAAAAAAAAAAAAACTCGTATCAATTTTGTATGAAAATGCTCCAGGGATAGATTGGTTAAGAATTTTGAGCCGAATCAAATGTCGGCGTATGTGCATGACAACTTGCAGGTAGTACATTAACAGGTCTAGGAAAGAAATGCAATATTCTTCAGAGAAAAAAAACCAAAAAAAAAAAAAAAAAAACTCGTATCAATTTTGTACGAAAACGCCCCAGGGATAGATTGGTTAAGAATTTTGACCTGAATCAAATGTCGGCGCGTGTGCATGACAACTTGTAGATAGTAAATTAACATGCCCAGGAAAGAAATGCAATACCATTAAAAAAAAAAAAAAAAAAAAAAAAAAAAAAAAAAAAACTCGTATCACTTTTGTACGAAAATGCCCCAGGGTTAGATTGGATAAGAATTTTGACCCGAATCAAATGTCGGCGTATGTGCATGACAACTTGCAGGTAGTACATTAACAGGTCCAGGAAAGAAATGCAATATTCTTCAGAGAAAAAAACAGAAAAAAAAAAAAAAAAAAAAAAAAAAAAAAAAAAAAAAAAAAAACTCGTATCAATTTTGTACGAAAATGCCCCAGGGTTAGATTGGTTAAGAATTTTGACCCAAATCAAATGTCGGCGTGTGTGCATGACAACTTGCAGGTAGTACATTAACATGCCCAGGAAAGAAATGCAATACCATTAAAAAAAAAAAAAAAAAAAAAAAAAAAAAAAAAAAAAAAAACTCGTATCACTTTTGTACGAAAATGCCCCAGGGTTAGATTGGTTAAGAATTTTGACCCAAATCAAATGTCGGCGTGTGTGCATGACAACTTGCAGGTAGTACATTAACAGGTCCAGGAAAGAAATGCAATATTCTTCCAAAAAAAAAAAAAAAAAACTCGTATCAATTTTGTACGAAAATGCTCCAGGGATAGATTGGTTAAGAATTTTGAGCCGAATCAAATGTCGGCGTATGTGCATGACAACTTGCAGGTAGTACATTAACAGGTCTAGGAAAGAAATGCAATATTCTTCAGAGAAAAAAAACCAAAAAAAAAAAAAAAAAAACTCGTATCAATTTTGTACGAAAACGCCCCAGGGATAGATTGGTTAAGAATTTTGACCTGAATCAAATGTCGGCGCGTGTGCATGACAACTTGTAGATAGTAAATTAACATGCCCAGGAAAGAAATGCAATACCATTAAAAAAAAAAAAAAAAAAAAAAAAAAAAAAAAAAAAAAAACTCGTATCACTTTTGTACGAAAATGCCCCAGGGTTAGATTGGTTAAGAATTTTGACCCAAATCAAATGTCGGCGTGTGTGCATGACAACTTGCAGGTAGTACATTAACAGGTCCAGGAAAGAAATGCAATATTCTTCAGAGAAAAAAACAGAAAAAAAAAAAAAAAAAAAAAAAAAAAAAAAAAAAAAACTCGTATCAATTTTGTACGAAAATGCCCCAGGGTAAGATTGGTTAAGAATTTTGACCCAAATCAAATGTCGGCGTGTGTGCATGACAACTTGCAGGTAGTACATTAACAGATCCAGGAAAGAAATGCAATATTCTTCCAAAAAAAAAAAAAAAAACTCGTATCAATTTTGTACGAAAATGCCCCAGGGTTAGATTGGTTAAGAATTTTGACCCAAATCAAATGTCGGCTTATGTGCATGACAACTTGCAGGTAGTACATTAACAGGTCTAGGAAAGAAATGCAATATTCTTCAGAGAAAAAAAACCAAAAAAAAAAAAAAAAAAACTCGTATCAATTTTGTACGAAAATGCCCCAGGGTTAGATTGGTTAAGAATTTTGACCCAAATCAAATGTCGGCGTGTGTGCATGACAACTTGCAGGTAGTACATTAACAGGTCCAGGAAAGAAATGCAATATTCTTCCAAAAAAAAAAAAAAAAAACTCGTATCAATTTTGTACGAAAATGCTCCAGGGATAGATTGGTTAAGAATTTTGAGCCGAATCAAATGTCGGCGTATGTGCATGACAACTTGCAGGTAGTACATTAACAGGTCTAGGAAAGAAATGCAATATTCTTCAGAGAAAAAAAACCAAAAAAAAAAAAAAAAAAACTCGTATCAATTTTGTACGAAAACGCCCCAGGGATAGATTGGTTAAGAATTTTGACCTGAATCAAATGTCGGCGCGTGTGCATGACAACTTGTAGATAGTAAATTAACATGCCCAGGAAAGAAATGCAATACCATTAAAAAAAAAAAAAAAAAAAAAAAAAAAAAAAAAAAAAAAAACTCGTATCAATTTTGTATGAAAATGCTCCAGGGATAGATTGGTTAAGAATTTTGAGCCGAATCAAATGTCGGCGTATGTGCATGACAACTTGCAGGTAGTACATTAACAGGTCTAGGAAAGAAATGCAATATTCTTCAGAGAAAAAAAACCAAAAAAAAAAAAAAAAAAACTCGTATCAATTTTGTACGAAAACGCCCCAGGGATAGATTGGTTAAGAATTTTGACCTGAATCAAATGTCGGCGCGTGTGCATGACAACTTGTAGATAGTAAATTAACATGCCCAGGAAAGAAATGCAATACCATTAAAAAAAAAAAAAAAAAAAAAAAAAAAAAAAAAAAAAACTCGTATCACTTTTGTACGAAAATGCCCCAGGGTTAGATTGGATAAGAATTTTGACCCGAATCAAATGTCGGCGTATGTGCATGACAACTTGCAGGTAGTACATTAACAGGTCCAGGAAAGAAATGCAATATTCTTCAGAGAAAAAAACAGAAAAAAAAAAAAAAAAAAAAAAAAAAAAAAAAAAAAAAAAAAAAAACTCGTATCAATTTTGTACGAAAATGCCCCAGGGTTAGATTGGTTAAGAATTTTGACCCAAATCAAATGTCGGCGTGTGTGCATGACAACTTGCAGGTAGTACATTAACATGCCCAGGAAAGAAATGCAATACCATTAAAAAAAAAAAAAAAAAAAAAAAAAAAAAAAAAAAAAAAAACTCGTATCACTTTTGTACGAAAATGCCCCAGGGTTAGATTGGTTAAGAATTTTGACCCAAATCAAATGTCGGCGTGTGTGCATGACAACTTGCAGGTAGTACATTAACAGGTCCAGGAAAGAAATGCAATATTCTTCCAAAAAAAAAAAAAAAAAACTCGTATCAATTTTGTACGAAAATGCTCCAGGGATAGATTGGTTAAGAATTTTGAGCCGAATCAAATGTCGGCGTATGTGCATGACAACTTGCAGGTAGTACATTAACAGGTCTAGGAAAGAAATGCAATATTCTTCAGAGAAAAAAAACCAAAAAAAAAAAAAAAAAAACTCGTATCAATTTTGTACGAAAACGCCCCAGGGATAGATTGGTTAAGAATTTTGACCTGAATCAAATGTCGGCGCGTGTGCATGACAACTTGTAGATAGTAAATTAACATGCCCAGGAAAGAAATGCAATACCATTAAAAAAAAAAAAAAAAAAAAAAAAAAAAAAAAAAAAAAACTCGTATCACTTTTGTACGAAAATGCCCCAGGGTTAGATTGGTTAAGAATTTTGACCCAAATCAAATGTCGGCGTGTGTGCATGACAACTTGCAGGTAGTACATTAACAGGTCCAGGAAAGAAATGCAATATTCTTCAGAGAAAAAAACAGAAAAAAAAAAAAAAAAAAAAAAAAAAAAAAAAAAACTCGTATCAATTTTGTACGAAAATGCCCCAGGGTAAGATTGGTTAAGAATTTTGACCCAAATCAAATGTCGGCGTGTGTGCATGACAACTTGCAGGTAGTACATTAACAGATCCAGGAAAGAAATGCAATATTCTTCCAAAAAAAAAAAAAAAAACTCGTATCAATTTTGTACGAAAATGCCCCAGGGTTAGATTGGTTAAGAATTTTGACCCAAATCAAATGTCGGCTTATGTGCATGACAACTTGCAGGTAGTACATTAACAGGTCTAGGAAAGAAATGCAATATTCTTCAGAGAAAAAAAACCAAAAAAAAAAAAAAAAAAACTCGTATCAATTTTGTACGAAAATGCCCCAGGGTTAGATTGGTTAAGAATTTTGACCCAAATCAAATGTCGGCGTGTGTGCATGACAACTTGCAGGTAGTACATTAACAGGTCCAGGAAAGAAATGCAATATTCTTCCAAAAAAAAAAAAAAAAAACTCGTATCAATTTTGTACGAAAATGCTCCAGGGATAGATTGGTTAAGAATTTTGAGCCGAATCAAATGTCGGCGTATGTGCATGACAACTTGCAGGTAGTACATTAACAGGTCTAGGAAAGAAATGCAATATTCTTCAGAGAAAAAAAACCAAAAAAAAAAAAAAAAAAACTCGTATCAATTTTGTACGAAAACGCCCCAGGGATAGATTGGTTAAGAATTTTGACCTGAATCAAATGTCGGCGCGTGTGCATGACAACTTGTAGATAGT
>JARPSG010000001.1:1447500-1457500 GCA_029955605.1 Quercus engelmannii | reverse complement strand
AAAACTCGTATCAATTTTGTACGAAAACGCCCCAGGGATAGATTGGTTAAGAATTTTGACCTGAATCAAATGTCGGCGCGTGTGCATGACAACTTGTAGATAGTAAATTAACATGCCCAGGAAAGAAATGCAATACCATTAAAAAAAAAAAAAAAAAAAAAAAAAACTCGTATCACTTTTGTACGAAAATGCTCCAGGGATAGATTGGTTAAGAATTTTGAGCCGAATCAAATGTCGGCGTATGTGCATGACAACTTGCAGGTAGTACATTAACAGGTCTAGGAAAGAAATGCAATATTCTTCAGAGAAAAAAAACCAAAAAAAAAAAAAAAAAAACTCGTATCAATTTTGTACGAAAACGCCCCAGGGATAGATTGGTTAAGAATTTTGACCTGAATCAAATGTCGGCGCGTGTGCATGACAACTTGTAGATAGTAAATTAACATGCCCAGGAAAGAAATGCAATACCATTAAAAAAAAAAAAAAAAAAAAAAAAAACTCGTATCACTTTTGTACGAAAATGCCCCAGGGTTAGATTGGATAAGAATTTTGACCCGAATCAAATGTCGGCGTATGTGCATGACAACTTGCAGGTAGTACATTAACAGGTCCAGGAAAGAAATGCAATATTCTTCAGAGAAAAAAACAGAAAAAAAAAAAAAAAAAAAAAAAAAAAAAAAAAAAACTCGTATCAATTTTGTACGAAAATGCCCCAGGGTTAGATTGGTTAAGAATTTTGACCCAAATCAAATGTCGGCGTGTGTGCATGACAACTTGCAGGTAGTACATTAACAGGTCCAGGAAAGAAATGCAATATTCTTCCAAAAAAAAAAAAAAAAACTCGTATCAATTTTGTACGAAAATGCTCCAGGGATAGATTGGTTAAGAATTTTGAGCCGAATCAAATGTCGGCGTATGTGCATGACAACTTGCAGGTAGTACATTAACAGGTCTAGGAAAGAAATGCAATATTCTTCAGAGAAAAAAAACCAAAAAAAAAAAAAAAAAAACTCGTATCAATTTTGTACGAAAACGCCCCAGGGATAGATTGGTTAAGAATTTTGACCTGAATCAAATGTCGGCGCGTGTGCATGACAACTTGTAGATAGTAAATTAACATGCCCAGGAAAGAAATGCAATACCATTAAAAAAAAAAAAAAAAAAAAAAAAAAAAAAAAAAAAAAACTCGTATCACTTTTGTACGAAAATGCCCCAGGGTTAGATTGGTTAAGAATTTTGACCCAAATCAAATGTCGGCGTGTGTGCATGACAACTTGCAGGTAGTACATTAACAGGTCCAGGAAAGAAATGCAATATTCTTCAGAGAAAAAAACAGAAAAAAAAAAAAAAAAAAAAAAAAAAAAAAAAAAAAAAAAACTCGTATCAATTTTGTACGAAAATGCCCCAGGGTAAGATTGGTTAAGAATTTTGACCCAAATCAAATGTCGGCGTGTGTGCATGACAACTTGCAGGTAGTACATTAACAGATCCAGGAAAGAAATGCAATATTCTTCCAAAAAAAAAAAAAAAAACTCGTATCAATTTTGTACGAAAATGCCCCAGGGTTAGATTGGTTAAGAATTTTGACCCAAATCAAATGTCGGCTTATGTGCATGACAACTTGCAGGTAGTACATTAACAGGTCTAGGAAAGAAATGCAATATTCTTCAGAGAAAAAAAACCAAAAAAAAAAAAAAAAAAACTCGTATCAATTTTGTACGAAAATGCCCCAGGGTTAGATTGGTTAAGAATTTTGACCCAAATCAAATGTCGGCGTGTGTGCATGACAACTTGCAGGTAGTACATTAACAGATCCAGGAAAGAAATGCAATATTCTTCCAAAAAAAAAAAAAAAAACTCGTATCAATTTTGTACGAAAATGCCCCAGGGTTAGATTGGTTAAGAATTTTGACCCAAATCAAATGTCGGCTTATGTGCATGACAACTTGCAGGTAGTACATTAACAGGTCTAGGAAAGAAATGCAATATTCTTCAGAGAAAAAAAACCAAAAAAAAAAAAAAAAAAACTCGTATCAATTTTGTACGAAAATGCCCCAGGGTTAGATTGGTTAAGAATTTTGACCCAAATCAAATGTCGGCGTGTGTGCATGACAACTTGCAGGTAGTACATTAACAGGTCCAGGAAAGAAATGCAATATTCTTCCAAAAAAAAAAAAAAAAAACTCGTATCAATTTTGTACGAAAATGCTCCAGGGATAGATTGGTTAAGAATTTTGAGCCGAATCAAATGTCGGCGTATGTGCATGACAACTTGCAGGTAGTACATTAACAGGTCTAGGAAAGAAATGCAATATTCTTCAGAGAAAAAAAACCAAAAAAAAAAAAAAAAAAACTCGTATCAATTTTGTACGAAAACGCCCCAGGGATAGATTGGTTAAGAATTTTGACCTGAATCAAATGTCGGCGCGTGTGCATGACAACTTGTAGATAGTAAATTAACATGCCCAGGAAAGAAATGCAATACCATTAAAAAAAAAAAAAAAAAAAAAAAAACTCGTATCACTTTTGTACGAAAATGCTCCAGGGATAGATTGGTTAAGAATTTTGAGCCGAATCAAATGTCGGCGTATGTGCATGACAACTTGCAGGTAGTACATTAACAGGTCTAGGAAAGAAATGCAATATTCTTCAGAGAAAAAAAACCAAAAAAAAAAAAAAAAAAACTCGTATCAATTTTGTACGAAAACGCCCCAGGGATAGATTGGTTAAGAATTTTGACCTGAATCAAATGTCGGCGCGTGTGCATGACAACTTGTAGATAGTAAATTAACATGCCCAGGAAAGAAATGCAATACCATTAAAAAAAAAAAAAAAAAAAAAAAAAACTCGTATCACTTTTGTACGAAAATGCCCCAGGGTTAGATTGGATAAGAATTTTGACCCGAATCAAATGTCGGCGTATGTGCATGACAACTTGCAGGTAGTACATTAACAGGTCCAGGAAAGAAATGCAATATTCTTCAGAGAAAAAAACAGAAAAAAAAAAAAAAAAAAAAAAAAAAAAAAAAAAAAAAAAAACTCGTATCAATTTTGTACGAAAATGCCCCAGGGTTAGATTGGTTAAGAATTTTGACCCAAATCAAATGTCGGCGTGTGTGCATGACAACTTGCAGGTAGTACATTAACAGGTCCAGGAAAGAAATGCAATATTCTTCCAAAAAAAAAAAAAAAAACTCGTATCAATTTTGTACGAAAATGCTCCAGGGATAGATTGGTTAAGAATTTTGAGCCGAATCAAATGTCGGCGTATGTGCATGACAACTTGCAGGTAGTACATTAACAGGTCTAGGAAAGAAATGCAATATTCTTCAGAGAAAAAAAACCAAAAAAAAAAAAAAAAAAACTCGTATCAATTTTGTACGAAAACGCCCCAGGGATAGATTGGTTAAGAATTTTGACCTGAATCAAATGTCGGCGCGTGTGCATGACAACTTGTAGATAGTAAATTAACATGCCCAGGAAAGAAATGCAATACCATTAAAAAAAAAAAAAAAAAAAAAAAAAAAAAAAAAAAAAAACTCGTATCACTTTTGTACGAAAATGCCCCAGGGTTAGATTGGTTAAGAATTTTGACCCAAATCAAATGTCGGCGTGTGTGCATGACAACTTGCAGGTAGTACATTAACAGGTCCAGGAAAGAAATGCAATATTCTTCAGAGAAAAAAACAGAAAAAAAAAAAAAAAAAAAAAAAAAAAAAAAAAAAAAAAACTCGTATCAATTTTGTACGAAAATGCCCCAGGGTAAGATTGGTTAAGAATTTTGACCCAAATCAAATGTCGGCGTGTGTGCATGACAACTTGCAGGTAGTACATTAACAGATCCAGGAAAGAAATGCAATATTCTTCCAAAAAAAAAAAAAAAAACTCGTATCAATTTTGTACGAAAATGCCCCAGGGTTAGATTGGTTAAGAATTTTGACCCAAATCAAATGTCGGCTTATGTGCATGACAACTTGCAGGTAGTACATTAACAGGTCTAGGAAAGAAATGCAATATTCTTCAGAGAAAAAAAACCAAAAAAAAAAAAAAAAAAACTCGTATCAATTTTGTACGAAAATGCCCCAGGGTTAGATTGGTTAAGAATTTTGACCCAAATCAAATGTCGGCGTGTGTGCATGACAACTTGCAGGTAGTACATTAACAGGTCCAGGAAAGAAATGCAATATTCTTCCAAAAAAAAAAAAAAAAAACTCGTATCAATTTTGTACGAAAATGCTCCAGGGATAGATTGGTTAAGAATTTTGAGCCGAATCAAATGTCGGCGTATGTGCATGACAACTTGCAGGTAGTACATTAACAGGTCTAGGAAAGAAATGCAATATTCTTCAGAGAAAAAAAACCAAAAAAAAAAAAAAAAAAACTCGTATCAATTTTGTACGAAAACGCCCCAGGGATAGATTGGTTAAGAATTTTGAGCCGAATCAAATGTCGGCGTGTGTGCATGACAACTTGCAGGTAGTACATTAACAGGTCCAGGAAAGAAATGCAATATTCTTCAGAGAAAAAAACAGAAAAAAAAAAAAAAAAAAAAAAAAAAAAAAAAAAAAAACTCGTATCAATTTTGTACGAAAATGCCCCAGGGTAAGATTGGTTAAGAATTTTGACCCAAATCAAATGTCGGCGTGTGTGCATGACAACTTGCAGGTAGTACATTAACAGATCCAGGAAAGAAATGCAATATTCTTCCAAAAAAAAAAAAAAAAACTCGTATCAATTTTGTACGAAAATGCCCCAGGGTTAGATTGGTTAAGAATTTTGACCCAAATCAAATGTCGGCTTATGTGCATGACAACTTGCAGGTAGTACATTAACAGGTCTAGGAAAGAAATGCAATATTCTTCAGAGAAAAAAAACCAAAAAAAAAAAAAAAAAAACTCGTATCAATTTTGTACGAAAATGCCCCAGGGTTAGATTGGTTAAGAATTTTGACCCAAATCAAATGTCGGCGTGTGTGCATGACAACTTGCAGGTAGTACATTAACAGATCCAGGAAAGAAATGCAATATTCTTCCAAAAAAAAAAAAAAAAACTCGTATCAATTTTGTACGAAAATGCCCCAGGGTTAGATTGGTTAAGAATTTTGACCCAAATCAAATGTCGGCTTATGTGCATGACAACTTGCAGGTAGTACATTAACAGGTCTAGGAAAGAAATGCAATATTCTTCAGAGAAAAAAAACCAAAAAAAAAAAAAAAAAAACTCGTATCAATTTTGTACGAAAATGCCCCAGGGTTAGATTGGTTAAGAATTTTGACCCAAATCAAATGTCGGCGTGTGTGCATGACAACTTGCAGGTAGTACATTAACAGGTCCAGGAAAGAAATGCAATATTCTTCAGAGAAAAAAACAGAAAAAAAAAAAAAAAAAAAAAAAAAAAAAAAAAAAAAACTCGTATCAATTTTGTACGAAAATGCCCCAGGGTAAGATTGGTTAAGAATTTTGACCCAAATCAAATGTCGGCGTGTGTGCATGACAACTTGCAGGTAGTACATTAACAGATCCAGGAAAGAAATGCAATATTCTTCCAAAAAAAAAAAAAAAAACTCGTATCAATTTTGTACGAAAATGCCCCAGGGTTAGATTGGTTAAGAATTTTGACCCAAATCAAATGTCGGCTTATGTGCATGACAACTTGCAGGTAGTACATTAACAGGTCTAGGAAAGAAATGCAATATTCTTCAGAGAAAAAAAACCAAAAAAAAAAAAAAAAAAACTCGTATCAATTTTGTACGAAAATGCCCCAGGGTTAGATTGGTTAAGAATTTTGACCCAAATCAAATGTCGGCGTGTGTGCATGACAACTTGCAGGTAGTACATTAACAGATCCAGGAAAGAAATGCAATATTCTTCCAAAAAAAAAAAAAAAAAACTCGTATCAATTTTGTACGAAAATGCCCCAGGGTTAGATTGGTTAAGAATTTTGACCCAAATCAAATGTCGGCGTGTGTGCATGACAACTTGCAGGTAGTACATTAACAGATCCAGGAAAGAAATGCAATATTCTTCCAAAAAAAAAAAAAAAAACTCGTATCAATTTTGTACGAAAATGCCCCAGGGTTAGATTGGTTAAGAATTTTGACCCAAATCAAATGTCGGCTTATGTGCATGACAACTTGCAGGTAGTACATTAACAGGTCTAGGAAAGAAATGCAATATTCTTCAGAGAAAAAAAACCAAAAAAAAAAAAAAAAAAACTCGTATCAATTTTGTACGAAAATGCCCCAGGGTTAGATTGGTTAAGAATTTTGACCCAAATCAAATGTCGGCGTGTGTGCATGACAACTTGCAGGTAGTACATTAACAGATCCAGGAAAGAAATGCAATATTCTTCCAAAAAAAAAAAAAAAAACTCGTATCAATTTTGTACGAAAATGCCCCAGGGTTAGATTGGTTAAGAATTTTGACCCAAATCAAATGTCGGCTTATGTGCATGACAACTTGCAGGTAGTACATTAACAGGTCTAGGAAAGAAATGCAATATTCTTCAGAGAAAAAAAACCAAAAAAAAAAAAAAAAAAACTCGTATCAATTTTGTACGAAAATGCCCCAGGGTTAGATTGGTTAAGAATTTTGACCCAAATCAAATGTCGGCGTGTGTGCATGACAACTTGCAGGTAGTACATTAACAGGTCCAGGAAAGAAATGCAATATTCTTCCAAAAAAAAAAAAAAAAAACTCGTATCAATTTTGTACGAAAATGCTCCAGGGATAGATTGGTTAAGAATTTTGAGCCGAATCAAATGTCGGCGTATGTGCATGACAACTTGCAGGTAGTACATTAACAGGTCTAGGAAAGAAATGCAATATTCTTCAGAGAAAAAAAACCAAAAAAAAAAAAAAAAAAACTCGTATCAATTTTGTACGAAAACGCCCCAGGGATAGATTGGTTAAGAATTTTGACCTGAATCAAATGTCGGCGCGTGTGCATGACAACTTGTAGATAGTAAATTAACATGCCCAGGAAAGAAATGCAATACCATTAAAAAAAAAAAAAAAAAAAAAAAAAACTCGTATCACTTTTGTACGAAAATGCTCCAGGGATAGATTGGTTAAGAATTTTGAGCCGAATCAAATGTCGGCGTATGTGCATGACAACTTGCAGGTAGTACATTAACAGGTCTAGGAAAGAAATGCAATATTCTTCAGAGAAAAAAAACCAAAAAAAAAAAAAAAAAAACTCGTATCAATTTTGTACGAAAACGCCCCAGGGATAGATTGGTTAAGAATTTTGACCTGAATCAAATGTCGGCGCGTGTGCATGACAACTTGTAGATAGTAAATTAACATGCCCAGGAAAGAAATGCAATACCATTAAAAAAAAAAAAAAAAAAAAAAAAAACTCGTATCACTTTTGTACGAAAATGCCCCAGGGTTAGATTGGATAAGAATTTTGACCCGAATCAAATGTCGGCGTATGTGCATGACAACTTGCAGGTAGTACATTAACAGGTCCAGGAAAGAAATGCAATATTCTTCAGAGAAAAAAACAGAAAAAAAAAAAAAAAAAAAAAAAAAAAAAAAAAAAAAAAACTCGTATCAATTTTGTACGAAAATGCCCCAGGGTTAGATTGGTTAAGAATTTTGACCCAAATCAAATGTCGGCGTGTGTGCATGACAACTTGCAGGTAGTACATTAACAGGTCCAGGAAAGAAATGCAATATTCTTCCAAAAAAAAAAAAAAAAACTCGTATCAATTTTGTACGAAAATGCTCCAGGGATAGATTGGTTAAGAATTTTGAGCCGAATCAAATGTCGGCGTATGTGCATGACAACTTGCAGGTAGTACATTAACAGGTCTAGGAAAGAAATGCAATATTCTTCAGAGAAAAAAAACCAAAAAAAAAAAAAAAAAAACTCGTATCAATTTTGTACGAAAACGCCCCAGGGATAGATT
Source organism: Quercus engelmannii (assembly GCA_029955605.1). Taxonomy (NCBI): domain Eukaryota; kingdom Viridiplantae; phylum Streptophyta; class Magnoliopsida; order Fagales; family Fagaceae; genus Quercus; species Quercus engelmannii. The sequence continues at coordinate 1,449,584 of JARPSG010000001.1, read as the reverse complement.
GGTTAAGAATTTTGACCTGAATCAAATGTCGGCGCGTGTGCATGACAACTTGTAGATAGTAAATTAACATGCCCAGGAAAGAAATGCAATACCATTAAAAAAAAAAAAAAAAAAAAAAAAAACTCGTATCACTTTTGTACGAAAATGCTCCAGGGATAGATTGGTTAAGAATTTTGAGCCGAATCAAATGTCGGCGTATGTGCATGACAACTTGCAGGTAGTACATTAACAGGTCTAGGAAAGAAATGCAATATTCTTCAGAGAAAAAAAACCAAAAAAAAAAAAAAAAAAACTCGTATCAATTTTGTACGAAAACGCCCCAGGGATAGATTGGTTAAGAATTTTGACCTGAATCAAATGTCGGCGCGTGTGCATGACAACTTGTAGATAGTAAATTAACATGCCCAGGAAAGAAATGCAATACCATTAAAAAAAAAAAAAAAAAAAAAAAAAACTCGTATCACTTTTGTACGAAAATGCCCCAGGGTTAGATTGGATAAGAATTTTGACCCGAATCAAATGTCGGCGTATGTGCATGACAACTTGCAGGTAGTACATTAACAGGTCCAGGAAAGAAATGCAATATTCTTCAGAGAAAAAAACAGAAAAAAAAAAAAAAAAAAAAAAAAAAAAAAAAAAAAAACTCGTATCAATTTTGTACGAAAATGCCCCAGGGTTAGATTGGTTAAGAATTTTGACCCAAATCAAATGTCGGCGTGTGTGCATGACAACTTGCAGGTAGTACATTAACAGGTCCAGGAAAGAAATGCAATATTCTTCAAAAAAAAAAAAAAAAAACTCGTATCAATTTTGTACGAAAATGCTCCAGGGATAGATTGGTTAAGAATTTTGAGCCGAATCAAATGTCGGCGTATGTGCATGACAACTTGCAGGTAGTACATTAACAGGTCTAGGAAAGAAATGCAATATTCTTCAGAGAAAAAAAACCAAAAAAAAAAAAAAAAAAACTCGTATCAATTTTGTACGAAAACGCCCCAGGGATAGATTGGTTAAGAATTTTGACCTGAATCAAATGTCGGCGCGTGTGCATGACAACTTGTAGATAGTAAATTAACATGCCCAGGAAAGAAATGCAATACCATTAAAAAAAAAAAAAAAAAAAAAAAAAAAAAAAAAAAAAAACTCGTATCACTTTTGTACGAAAATGCCCCAGGGTTAGATTGGTTAAGAATTTTGACCCAAATCAAATGTCGGCGTGTGTGCATGACAACTTGCAGGTAGTACATTAACAGGTCCAGGAAAGAAATGCAATATTCTTCAGAGAAAAAAACAGAAAAAAAAAAAAAAAAAAAAAAAAAAAAAAAAAAAAAAACTCGTATCAATTTTGTACGAAAATGCCCCAGGGTAAGATTGGTTAAGAATTTTGACCCAAATCAAATGTCGGCGTGTGTGCATGACAACTTGCAGGTAGTACATTAACAGATCCAGGAAAGAAATGCAATATTCTTCCAAAAAAAAAAAAAAAAACTCGTATCAATTTTGTACGAAAATGCCCCAGGGTTAGATTGGTTAAGAATTTTGACCCAAATCAAATGTCGGCTTATGTGCATGACAACTTGCAGGTAGTACATTAACAGGTCTAGGAAAGAAATGCAATATTCTTCAGAGAAAAAAAACCAAAAAAAAAAAAAAAAAAACTCGTATCAATTTTGTACGAAAATGCCCCAGGGTTAGATTGGTTAAGAATTTTGACCCAAATCAAATGTCGGCGTGTGTGCATGACAACTTGCAGGTAGTACATTAACAGGTCCAGGAAAGAAATGCAATATTCTTCCAAAAAAAAAAAAAAAAAACTCGTATCAATTTTGTACGAAAATGCTCCAGGGATAGATTGGTTAAGAATTTTGAGCCGAATCAAATGTCGGCGTATGTGCATGACAACTTGCAGGTAGTACATTAACAGGTCTAGGAAAGAAATGCAATATTCTTCAGAGAAAAAAAACCAAAAAAAAAAAAAAAAAAACTCGTATCAATTTTGTACGAAAACGCCCCAGGGATAGATTGGTTAAGAATTTTGAGCCGAATCAAATGTCGGCGTATGTGCATGACAACTTGCAGGTAGT